>WJQU01002079.1:0-50000 GCA_029228625.1 Pseudolycoriella hygida | reverse complement strand
TTCACGTGTTGTAGACCGAGCAAAGCGACGCAAACAACTATTTCATGCTTGCTAGTAGGGACGAAAGTTGAAAAATGTAAGCTCAAGGGGCGAAAGCGAAAGCTTTCGCCCCGTGCGATTACATTTTTTTTTCGTCCCTGCTAGCAAGCATGAAAAACTTAATACGCAACACGGCAAAGCACTTTTGGACTGCTCCCTTGTTGCATAAATAACTATTTGAATGTTCGAATTTCTGTCATGAAAAATACAAATAGCGCCTTATTTCAAAACGCAATGTGAATGTTCGGTCATTTGAATTTAATTAGTATGCTCCACTTGCTTGTGATTTATCGAGCAATTATCCGATAATTAATATTTTGAATATAAAACGAGTCATTTGCAGTTAATTCTCAAGTTAATTGCGGAAAGTTTGAAAAGTTTACGCGATGCATTTCGACGATTCAGATACCACCCTTTTCTAGCTAATTTTTTTCCAGATTTACTTTACGGTACTTTTCAATTTAAATTGATATTTTATCGAATACCCGCGCCTTCCCGTGGAGCCATGATATTTTTTTGACCCATGAGAAGCACACAGATGCATGGGGCCATCCATAAATGACGTCCAGTTTTTTCAGTGCTGCCAGCACATTTAAATCGTTAATAAAACGATAAATATCCATTCTGGCGAGTCAAATGTATGTTCTACCCCCCTAAATACCCCCTCCATTGGGGGGGGGGGGTTAGGATACACGTTTGACTCGCCAGAATGGATGTTTATCGAGTTATTAACAATTTAAATGTGCTGGCAGCACTGAAAAAACTGGACGTCATTTATGGATGGCCCCCATTCTACGTTTTAAGTCCTTCCGGCAATCGAGCAATGAAAACTTGCTGCAAGCTTTGTGTTGAAGACGAGAATGCTAAATACATAAGGACTACTTTGACCTCATCAGTTGTATGTCCCAAGTGTACACCAGTGTGTACACCAAATCTAGTTTCAATCACTTTGCATAAAACAATGATACTAACTCAAGCAAATTCGTAATGGTAACGTTGGGTAGAATGAGTTGTTAAAAGCGAGAGCTGTGTTTTATTTCAATTTATTATATTGTAAAGGAGTGGATAAATAAGATTCAATCGGTACCGGAAGAGACTGAGTGAGATACAAAGGCTAGTGTGCATTGTGCATAAGCATCACTGGAGCTATGAAGACCACGGCCACCGCGGCCTTTGAGACCCGTGATACCCGCCTTTGGACTTAGTAATTAAGGCCAGAGCTTTCACCACTGCGGATAGGATAGAGCAGTAAGGGTTATGGGCCCCGTACTTCCATTTAGGGCATGGCAGAATTAGAGACGTTATTTCGGACCTGATTTTTGACATGCCAAGAGACCGGATGGCGCCAGTAACTGACTTCACTAGGCGTTTTGAAGCGCTGTTTCCGAGCAGGCAAGAATGGCTAGATGGGTGGCCAACCTGTTTGCCTAGAAATGCGAAAGTGTTTTTCACTGATGGATCGAAGGCCGTAGAAAGAGCAGGGGCTGGAATATACGATCCAGACACTGCACATGGCAGTTGGTTCCTGTTGGGCAAAACTTCCAGTGTCCTCCAGGCAGAGGTCTTCGCAGCTCTCATGGGAGCTCAAGAATCACTGCCGGCGGGGACGCAGAGAAGAGAGATCTTTATCTGTTCGAACAGTAAAGAGATGATTAGGGCGCTCATGTCACCCACCTCGACCTCCAAGCTGATGAAAGAGGGAAAGGATTATCTAAACTATATGGGGACTGAGGGGGGACTGAGTAATCAGATTACCTTGGTTTGGGTACCTGGACACTCTGGCGTGGAGGGAAACGAAAGGTCAGATGAGCTTGGTAGGGTAGGCTCCGCTATCACAACAAGCGGAGTGGAGCCACGTCTACCAATACCCCAGGCACTATACAATGATGCATTAAGCAACTGGGTGCGACGGAGGCGCGCAGAACGCTGGGAAGCGTATGAAGGAGGCGCGCATACGAAGCGATTCTTCCCGAAACCTGATGAAAGATGGGCCAACGACCTTATCAAAATGGACCGTGATCGTATCAGAAGGGTAGTAGGGGCGACCACTGGGCATTGTGGGCTGAACCGACACCTGAATAAGATGCGGTTGTCGGAGACCCCCGATTAGAAAACGAAACGGGCATACACGTGATATGTGATTGCCCTAAATTCATCCGAATGAGACGCAGGATTCTTGGGAATTTTACTGTGAGACCATCTGAGGCTATCAAATGTGGACCTGTCATTTTGGACCGGTTCTTGGAAGCGACAGGAAGGCTCACATAATGCTTTATATCATGAACGGGAAAAGGAACAAAGGATCCCAGGATCTGTGTTTCAAGACCAACAATAGGTCGTCCCAAACTGATAAATCTAAAAAAAAATCAGTACCGTAACCTGGGTAACGAATTTCATCTCTTTCACTCTTTAAGTGTGAATTATGTTGACATGAAACAAAACACATTCGTTACCCAGGTGACAAGATACCTACTTTGTAAACTTTATGAATATCGTTGCGTCAACCATTTGTTTGATAACTTTTTAAAGGTCAAGAGGTTTTTTAGTACTATTGTACTTGACGAAAATTTGTCCTCAACAACTGCGGCACTTACTGTGGTTTAAAGTCCACTCTCGTATCGACATTACAGTACCCTTCATAATTCATTTATGACAAACGAAGCGTCTTCGTAAGATTTAACAAACTCAAGTGCTGATTTCGTCGTCTACGACTCATCAGTACATCTTGCCTAGTAAACCATGTGTATCTTTTTCAATAAAGTGACCGAAAATACAATTGTGTACACTCAGTTTCTATAGCATTTACATTATTTACAACGGTAGATTTTTACGTGGAATGAGCCATATATAAAATCAATGCGTTCTACCTTCACCTGTGAAACAAAGCTTCAGAATCGTTTCCTTAAGCTTCGTTTCGTAGAACCAAACCCACAATTTTTTAATGTTAAGGTAGTGGAGACCGCTCTCATATTTCATATTTATGTTGCATTGAAATGAAATTATTACTTTAGTTTGAACGGTAGCTAGTTATTATCCTGGAAAGGCCTAAGGTTTGGAAAAAAATTCTTCAAAATTCACCAAAACATTCTTATATTCACTAAAATTCCTTAAAATTCACAAAATTTCCTTAAAATTCACCAAATTTCCTTAAAATTCACCAAAATTCCTTAAAATTCCCAAATTTCCCTAAAATTCCCCAATTTCCTTTAAAATTCATCAATTTCCTTCAAATTCACCAAATTAACCTTAAAATTCACCAAATATCCTTAAAATTCGCCAAAATTCTTTAAAATTCACCAAATTCCCTTAAAATTCACCAAATTTCCTTAAAAATCACCAAAATTCCTTAAAATTCACATAAAAATTCATTAAATTTCACCTAATATACTTAAGAATTTCCTAATTTTAGAGAATGTTGGGAAATAATTTTCTCATTACTGTCTAATGTTTGTTAATGTACTCATGTTTTGGGAAACGGAAGTATATGTTGGCATTGCAGCGATAATATTGATTATCGCAAAAAATCTCCTTCTTTAGATTTTTGTAAATTCCCTGAAACAAAAATTCGCAAATATTCCTAGAGAATTTTTGAGTCATTTCATACACTATGCACACAAAAGTATTTACTATTTACTTCTCGCAATGAATGTTTATGACGAATTCCATATGGGAAATACTTCGTGACACATTGTATTGATAATTCGTTGTGTCGTTACCCTTTTTATAAATTCAATTTTGAAATTTTCCCTATTTGTTGTATCGCTGTGGAAAAATCGCTGACAACTCGAAATTTTTATAAGTTAGACATCGGACGACTATTTTAAGTATATTTTATCGATTTTATCATTCGATTTTAGATATATATTTGTTCAGTTGTTGTGTTGCCGAGCTATTGCTTTATTTACCTCCGAGCGGCAGCAATACGAGCAACTGTACAAATATCAGAGTTTATGACAGCGACGCTAAATTCATATTTTTTGAATTGAGTAATAACTCAGTACTGCAGAATTTATCCCAATCGAGTTTATCGCCTTTTTTTTATTTGTTACTCGAGAGCGAACACTTGATAACGATTACACCGGATTTTTGGTTAGTCACTTCCGAATGAACTGGACAAGTTTAAGTTTACGGTAAAGTCAAATTGAATGACTTAACCCCTCTATCCTTCCCTACAAATATGTGCAATTTTTTTTAAAGGTAAGCAAAATGCCCTAAAGTAAACGTCACCTCAATGTAACAAATGAAAAATATTTGTTCTCGTATGACTCACCACAATTTCAAAATATTCTACCGATCAATAAAGAGTAAGAACTTACCCTTGAGAACTGACTCCAAGAAGGCTTGATTGTTAACGGCATGCGCCCACGTGATAGAAGTTAAATTTGTATTCATTTCAGCTGCGGAAGAGCCTAGAAAGCCTGATGTAGCAATCCAAAATTGAAGGAAGAAAATTGAGAAATAATTTAAGAAAAGGTTCAAAGGAATGTCAAATGTGTCAATCTTACTCGAAAAGAACACTGTAGAGAAAACTATCAAGGCAACCATTTCGCTTGATGTATGCTATAACAATGAATGTTTTTTTCGGAATATCTGGTGAACAAGCTATTCATGATTGATGATGATAATATTTATACACTTGAAGTTGATATAGATATTAAAATCGCGAATTCTTGTCAGAATGTGAACAGCTGAGAGATACGAACGAGTTATAGAGGAGTGTTGTTACTTTCAGAAAAGAGATGGCGCTATTACGTCAACGCGCAATGATTTGAATCCCACAAATAAATCGTGTAAGAGTAAAAGTGACGCAATCCACTTTCGCTTCCAAAATAAATTCTTTCCGTGAGTGACGATGACGCAAGAAACTGAATTTTCAAAATCTTTTATACTTATTGCCGGGGTTTATGCACACTTTATGAGTCAATTCGCGAAGAGTTGTACCGATTTGTTGAGGACATATTTGCCATTACGAACGCGAGAAAGTTCGAAGTGGTAAGGAAACTCTTTGAAGATACAATGAACAAAATAACGCATGATGCCGTGAAGTTCACGATAGAGAGAGAAAAGGATAAGAAGATCCATTTCCTGAATGTAATGGTTGAAAATGCAGATGGCACACTGACCGTAGATGAATACAGGAAACCGACGAGCACCTTGAGGCGAATAACGAGTAACGACAGGAGACACAAAATGGCGGCGTACCATTCGATGGCGCATTTCATGACAAATCTTCCCCTCACGGAGGAAAAAATAGCGGAAGAGACAAGAAAGATCGTCTAGATTGGAGCTGCAGGATTGGAGGTACAACGCCACGACAATTAGAAGCATCATAAAGAAACACCAAGTCAAGAGAACATTGAGAGACATTACGACGCTAACTTTAGCTACCGATAGAGAGCCAGTTAGAAGGGTTGGAATTCGCTACTACCCTGAAGTGACGATGAAGCTGAAACCGATCTACGAAGTGCATGGTATTGAGGTGGTCCAAAGAAATGCGGGAACATTGAGACAATTAGCCGGCATGATGAAAGACATCCAACCAGACTTTCATAAGTCCAGGATTTATCGAATTCAGTGTAGTTGTTGTGGCCGGTTTTACTTTGGGATGTCAATCAGGAAGCTATTCATCCGTTTCAATGAGCACGTCAGATCAGCTCACAACGTGAGGTGAACATTAGCGACCTAAAGTTGGTACGTGAAGTCAAGGACATTTGGAAGATCGAATATTACGAAGCTATCCAAATTCACAAAAACAAACATCTGAATCTGTTGAACGAAAACCTTGGTGATATAACTTCGCCGCTACTGACTTTATTCATGTTAGAGAGAGTCATTGATAAAGATGTTATTGACTTGACTATCGAAACGACTAGCTTTATATCAGACGATGAGTTTCTAAATTTCGAGTAAAGATGGCGAAGAAGAGGCTTGAATATGATTTTGCTGTCACCGTCGTCACCGTCGGGTGCCCTTTCCCTTCATCCTACCGTTCATGATTCACATTTTGAATTACGCTATTGCCGGCGACAGCTGCCCATCTATCTGGAAGAAGGCTAAGGTGTTTCCTGCCCATAAGAAGGGAAAGAAGTTCGATCTCGATGGCTACAGGCCTGTGAGCATCCTACCTGTGTTCTCTAAGATTTATGAGATTCTACTTTCGAAGCAGATCGAGGGCTTCGTGTACTCTCGAGGCTTATTCGCTTATCGGGCGCGTCATAATGCCACCACGGCGCTCTTGAAAATCACACATGACATACGGTCAGCGCTGCATAAGAAGCTGGTGGGGGTGCTTCTGCTCTTAGATTTTTCTAAAGCTTTCGACTCAGTCCGTCACGATGCTCTTTGTGCCAAGCTTCAAAATCAATTTTTTTTTTACTCGACCGACTTTGGTTAAAAATTATCTGTCTGGCAGGTGTTTGTATTAGTGGAACTTTATCTGACTTTCTCCCAATTACGATGGGAGTCCCACAGGGTTCCATACTGGGGCCTCTTTTGTTTTATTTATATATAAATGACCTACCCGACTCTATTCGTTTTATGATAACTCATCTTTATGCTGATGACGCACAGCTCTATAAGTTTTTTTAGGCTGCTGATTTGGACGAATGTTTCGCCAGAATCAATGATGACTTGAGGAGGGTTGCTGAATGGTCGTCTTTGAATAAACTTACGCTTAATGCAGGTAAGACTCAAGCAATTGCATTTGGCCTTGAAGGGGGTGCGACGTTTCCTTCGCTTTCCCTTGGCGGTGTCACTATCCCATTCTCTACCAAAGTTATAAATCTAGGACTAGTTATGAATTCTGAGTTTTCGTGGCGTGATCATGTGAACATAATCATCCAAAAGATTTATGCTAGTCTTAGAAGTCTGTGGCCTCTATCGGGGATGACACCGTTCAGGACAAAGTTGATGCTGGCGACAGCTCTGCTGATGCTGGCGACAGCTCTGCCGATGCCACATTTCGATAATTATTGTGAAATATTTTATTATGACATTGACGCAACGTCGAGAGGGCTTCTTGATAGGGCTTTCAAATCCATTGTGAGGTACGTTTATGGCTTGCGAAGGAGGGGCATATCGGCGGCCGTTAATAACTTTCTCGGCTGTTCGTGGGAAGAGCATCACAAGTTTCGTGCGATGGCTTTTATCTACAGGCTTATTCATTCTGGGGAACCCTCTTATCTCTAAGAGCTTGTTAGCGTTGACGTGACAACTAGACTTAGACTCTTGCGCTTCGATAGAAGGCGGTGTAGGCGATCTATATTTTCTGAGGGTTTTAGAGACTGGAAATCGCTTCCTGTTGGCGTCAGGTATGCTGGGACGGCTGGGATTTTCCGCAGAATGTTTCGTGCATGAATTGAATAGTGACTTTTAGTCGTTTTATTGTTTGGAGAGCTTAGATGCGAATGAATTTCTTTCCTCCGTTTCTGCTGTTTTATGTTTCTTTCTTGTTTTATTATAGAAATGATAATGTTAGTTCTTTGTTGCCTTTCATGTCACTAATTTGGGCACAATGAAAATTGTATAAGGTTATAGCCTTTGCACAAAGTTATAAATAAATGATGATGATGATGTCCCGTTATCTAAGTACCGAAATGTATGATTTTGTGTTTGTAGGCTTACCCAATCAACCGAATTCTTTCGCGGAAAGTCGTTCGGACATTGAACAAAAGAAGCTTTTGAAAGCCTTCATTGTTCTTTGTCCGAACGAATTTCCGCGGAAGGATTTGATCAATTGGGTTAGAATTCGGTTTTAGTTTTGCACAAAAACCCTGATGATGAGCACTAAGTGCTTGAAACTGCAGTAGACTAAATAAAAATAAAGCATTTGGTACAATTTGAATTAAGTTTGTGTCTCAAACTCAGAAAACTTCCCACTCCTAAAAGTAAGTACCTTTTCATCTGGCGCCTGCCGGTGGCGTCATCCGCTTATTTTCACAGCTGAAGACGGATCATTAAAGAACTAAATATCTCTATCATCGGTGGTGCCAGACTCAGACTCAGACTTTACATCATAAGCTTGGGGCTAGGTCCCAGAACCAGTAAGACAATTTTAAAACATTACTTCAAATGATTCGACTAGTGTCTATCCTAGTTCCCAACGGACGATTACGTACATGTAAATGCTCTGTAACCTCCTGCCGCGAACAGCGCTGGACCGCTACTTGCGATGCGTTGCGCTTATATACTACTGTATTCTTACAATAGTAACTAACAACAACAGCCGTCGTTAGAGCAGGCAGTTGGACTATCTACTTAATAATTGTGAATAATTCTCAAAGTCATAAATTACCTTCGTACGCATTGACTTACCTTACATGCAGCCACACACCCAACACACCATACTCATCGCGTTCTTCAACCTGAATCCCCACGCATTCTTACTGTACATCCGCTTCATATTCGCACCTCTCTACTGCACTCGTCATTCGCACACATCATACATCTCATTTGTCTCTCCTGCCTACCGAGCACTCTGCATACATTAATTTCATCATGTCCACGTGTGAATCCGATTGATTTAAAAACCTGCACGCTGGCTTCCGCACGACGACAGAACGTATTATTCCATGTCCGCGGGGACCTCGCTGTAAGCGGGATCTCCAACGGTCTTTCCACAAATAAATCAGCAACAGTATTCATATTAGACAATCTAATTTCCCAACATTCCCAACCATAAATTCGCTTTGATACATATCCATACAGCGAGCGAAAGGCAAAAATTCGATAAAGGCTCCCTCGATAAATTCTTGTACTCAAACTTATTATTTTCACACTTTCATCCCGATCAATTTGTGAAAACAGTAAAACATACTCAAAGGTCTTCTGTTCGGACCCTCCACCCATTCCACTAACTAAATATTCAGTGTATTGACTATTTCACTTATCGAATTGCAATTTTTGACCGAAATTATTTATATTTTCAAAAATTTTTAACGAAGCAAATCTTTTTCGCGTCTTTACAATTCAACACACCGCCTACTCTCTTTCATAACAGTAGTATCGGTGGTGCCATCCTCTTTTTTCATGATTCAATAAACAACTGAATCCACGGCCGATAATTATTAGTAATCTAGTAATATTCAATTTTGTGGAAACGATTTGACAGAAGGACAAGTGGAAACTAAAAGGGAAAATCGAAAGGGGTTCGAACAGCGCCTCTTCTACTAAGCTATTAGTTAGGATAAAGGGGTTGTATTACTTGAAACTTGCGTCCTATTTGGAATGCAGACCTTCAAATGGTTCTTGGATTTGGGGTTTTACTTTGCGTAACTGTTTTTACGCTCAAACGCATAAAAAGCATAAGATACAACGATGATATTTCTATTTATTTGTGATTAACATTTGGTGCAACAGTGTAAAACGAAGGTGTCAATTTTTTTCACGCGTATTGAATCCAATGATTATTTTATTGTCGTTCTGGTGCAAACTCGGGGTCGGGATTTCGTGGCCTTCCCCCTCTACCGCCACCACCAGCAAAGTTTGCGTTGGGTTTCATAACAACTTCGTCGGCGCGAACTGAGGCAATTCGAATTATTTCCATAGGATTTTTAAATGCAGAGGCCAGATCATGTGGTTCAGCAACAGTCACCGAAACAAAAACAATCAATAATAGAATTATGGTCTTCATCTTGAAGAAGGATACTATCGAGCGCACTGTTAGAGAACTACTGACAGTTTGGACGAACCATTTCGCCTTTTATGCGAACTGGTGCTCAGAATTTTGCTATCAATATTTTCTGATCTATAAATAATGACACAATAGCAAATGCATTTTAATCCGTAAACTGCACTAATTCAAGATTCGAATAACAAAATCATTACGAATTCGTTGCGCTCGTGGACAGTACAAATTGATTTTATTAACTCAGATTAGATTTTGAGTTTTTACTTTCAATTTACAGCTTTGATATTACGCTCTTCATATTCAAATTGTCACGGGACTTGACTATAGTACCCAGCTTGAGGGTCTCCTTTTCGAAATTATTCGACCGACCAAAAAAACCATTGAAACTGGAACCAAATGGAATTGTGACGCAACTGTAAGTTTTTTTTGTCAGTTGATAAGGAAGGTAAAGGTATGAGCTTTAATACGCCAAAAGGTCTCTTACACCAAACGTAACGTTGTAATCGAAACTTGGTCTAAATGCAGGTCTCATAGAGAATGTTTTGTAGCCCAGCAATTAGGACTTCTTTAAGGATTGATACCGGTCTTGAATTAAGGGACCCTCTCTTCCCACGAAAGATGTACACATCTAATTTCTTCACCGTTTGTTTGAATTGTCTCTATTCCAATTGCTCAAAGCAATACAGTGTCAAACGTCGCGTCCAAAGTTCTTCTTCTTCTTCTCCGTTAGCCTGTTAGCAGTGGATATGCTGGATGTAGGCCTCCCCTTTCCTCCTCCATTCTGAACAATCCATTCCCTGCTGTTCGCTTGATTGAATTCGTCTATCTTTCTGGCGGTCTGCCCATTGATCCAACGTTCGTCTGTCATCCTCGCAGTGTGTCCTACCCATTTCCACTTCAGAGATCCTATTCTTTCCATTACTTTCCATTACATTCCAACGACTTTCGTTTGTCGACGAGTCCACTGATTGGTCATTTTATCTCTAGGCGAAATGCCAAGCATACTCCGTCCATTACTCTACTCTCAGCTTGTTTTCAGATGCTGGTAGCATTCTCGTATACATGTCTTATCGTATTGGAATATCTTGAGTCCGCTCTGCATCCATTTGACGATTCTAAAATTGACCAGATTTCTACCGAATCAAATGCTTTCTCAAAGTTTTTGAATATCAAGACGATGAGAATCTTGTTTTCGTTGCATTTCTCTATCAAAGTTCTCATCGTCTGCAAATGATCTGAAACCAGACCTAAACCCTGCTTGTTCGACTGGTTGGTAAAAATACAACTTTTTTGTTTTTCTCTTTGCAACGACTTTCATGAATAACTTGTAGAGAGTTGATAGCAGACTAATCGGCCGATAATTTTCCAGCTTTGTTATGTCTCCTTTCTTGTGCAGGAGTACGATAACTGCATTTTCCAATGCTTTTGGTAATTATGCTATTTCCAGACATTTATGCGGTTATTGCTTCCAACAACGTGTCACCACCTAGTTTGATGGCTTCGACCGGCACGCCATTTTCTATCTTTCAATTCAAATACCGCAGCCTTGACTTCTTCCACAGTTATGTCGGACAGCTCTTCTGATCCTACATTCGTAATCACTGGTCTATCTCTGTGAGTTTCCTCGGTCATCGTCTTCGGCCGTACTGATGAAAACAAATCCTCGTAAAATTCTTTTGTAATATTTAATATTGCATTTCGGTCCAATTGAATCGTTCTGGATTTGTCTCTCAACTTGAAGATTTCGTTCTTGGCATTCATCATCTTGGAACGCAGAATTTTCATGTTGCAATTTGCTTCGATCGTTTCTTGAGCCAGTTTAACGTTGTACTTCCTGAGATCCGATCTTCATTTCTTTATTGATAATTTTTGTTAAAATACGGTACTCCAGTGAATCTCTTTTTCCTCTTTTTATAAGCTCCATTCTGTTTGAAATCAGACATAGTGTTTCTTTACTGAGCTTTGATTCTTTTATATGAACAGACAGTCTTGAATTTGGATTCCATAAAACACATAACGGTTTGAACAATGTTTCTGATCAGTTTGTCCAGTGTATCGTTTTGGTCGGATGAATTTTCTAACGTAGCACTCATTTCTGTTTCAAATTCTTCTTTTAGTTCGTGTAGTCGTCCATCTTGACATGGGTTTTCAACATTTTTGACCTCTTGAATCGCGTATTCAGCATGTATCTTGCACGTACCAATCTATGATCGCTACCCGTCGTAAAATTGTTTAGGACTGTGACATTCTTAACGGTAGACTGTCGATCCGTTATGATGTAATCGATTTCATTTTTTGTAATACTATTTGTATTCGCCCAAATCCATTTCCGTTGAATCTTCCCAGTAAAAACTGAATTCATTGCGAATAAACCATGTTGCTGTAGGAAATTCAGAAATGTGTCACCACGGTCGTTTCTTTGGTCATATAGCTGAAATTTCCAACAGAGATTCCAGACTTTTCTTCTCTTTTCCCCAGTTTCCCATTGAAATCACCGACTATATATTGGTAGTGTGTTCGATTTTCGTCGATTGCTTTATCTACATCTTCGTAGATATCATTCGTGCAAGATATCAAACTACATCCCTTGTAAAATACCACCAGATACTCACCAGATATTCTGTTAAAGGAATAATTAGTTCCTCACATTGTATTTTGTTAAAGGAATAAATTGCACTTCACGACACAATTCGTTCACGTCATGGTTTTAAAATCAAGCCCTACTTTGTAACCATTTTTCTAGAACTGAGTAAAAGATCCCGAAATTATAGTTAGTTCAGGAACTAGATTGGTCTTTCTTCTAGTGGCTGAACTTATTGGATCTTGAGATTTGAAGTACGCAGCCTTCATAAAATTGTAGCAAGTGGAAGTCTGCATTTCAAGCTGGGCAGCCTGGTGCCAAAACACTTCTCATAACAATGTTGGATGGGTGAACTAGTACGTAGCCATGCATTCGGTTCCAACTCGGCACCAGGCTGCGTACTAGATTTGTACGAGTAGCCTTATAGATGGCAGCCTGGTGCCGAAAATACTTTTAGTATTTATCATTGCGTATTGTAGATAAGCTTAATGACTGAAGATGCAACAATAGTAGTAGATTATGCACCTCTTGCCAAAATTGTTATTTGGGGCATTGTGGCCCGTGGCTTAATACCACACGTCAAAATAACAATTTTAGCAAGAGGTGCATATGCTACTTTATCTATCGAGAACAGATATATCGAGATAAGTAAGCCCAAGAGGGATAAGTTCGAGATTATCGTTCTAGATAGATAAAGATGCGAAACGTCTCGTGAAGACATTTAAATCTAGAAAAATCTAGAAAAGACCCCAGACTCATCAAAATTGGTTGAAAATTGGCTGAGATATCGAGGTTTGAAACTGACATTTTTCTATGGGATTTCGATTTTTCTATTCTTCTCATCATTATGAAAACTTTTTTTTCTGATCTGTCGGTTTCTATGTTCTATCTATCTACGATGGTGCAAAAAGCGACATATTTCGCGAGCAATGCTCGCGGGAAGCGGGAAGTAAATTTGGTTCAAATTTACATTGTCTTAGATATGGGAAGTTATCATCAGGAAATGGGAAGTTGTGGGAAGACAACGGTAAGTGTAGGCATGTCAAGGAAGTGGAACAAGTTGTCTAAGGGCTTACCTTGATATTCTTTAAATGTGGGAAATTATGGGAAGGTATTAGTGTAGAAAACCCATGACCAAAATTTACATTGTCTTAGATATGGGAAGTTATCATCAGGAAATGGAAAGTTGTGGGAAGACAACGGTAAGTGTAGGTAAATACCGAACTATCGGGAAGTAAGGCATGTCAAGGAAGTGGAACAAGTTGTCTGAGGGCTTACCTTGATATTGAATTGAGTGAAGACGAAGATGATCCAGTTCCAGATAATGTTCAAACAGAAAAGGTGAAGGTCAGGGTTCCGGGACATTTCTCCGAAACAAGGTTCGCCACTTACAGTTCGGTGGTAGTTGACAAATGGCTTAACAACTATCCATTATACTTCAAGCTCATGAATAGGAAGAAGACGGATACCTTAGCTAAGATTGATAACGCCCCATTCGTGTTCTCGTGTGGTGGATTATGTGACGCATACTCGGTCATTGGAAACATGTCTACTGCAGTTCAAAAACCCAACATTCCTTGTTGGGAAATAGATACGATTGTAGAGACTCATTTAAATATACTAAAAGAAATGGCGAACACCTTAGATGATTCCAAATTAACAGTTAAGTCTGTTTCTGCTTCTACTGTTTTTCCGATTTTAGCGTTGATGACCAAAGAAGCTATAGAAAAACATGAGTATATAGGTTGTCCTCTGTTAACAAAAGTACACTCTGTCCATTCCACTCGCGCAACAACGTCAAAAGAATCATCGCATTGCGAGACCGTTGAGGCTGCACTTAAAACCTCAGGAAAACCGTTACGTTCTCTAATTGAAAATTTCATTAACAAATTTGAAGGTAGATTGTCAAAAGAAAAAAAGAAAAATGAAATCTTGAGCGATGTAAGTGCCCTTTTCGATGTTTCCGAAATAGTTAAATTAGATTCAGGTCAAACAATTAGAAAACACCTCGAAACATATTCAAATTTAGCAAAATTAACCGACAACTTGACTGATGACGTTACAACAGACGACCTTTTAAAAGAATACGATCTCTTTGTAAAACGAGTCAAGGAGATTGCTCCTAGTTTTTTACATATACCGAAAGAAAAAGACGATGGAAAAGTTAGCAAGATTAAAATTACTTATCCCACACGATACGATCAATTAGACTTATACAAAAAAATTTTAAAAACACCTGAACTCTACAAAGACACACAAAACATTTTACATTTAGCTCTAACTGGACTTTCAAGAACGCATTGCGAAGCCGTCGTCGAAGGCATGGGCAGTGTTCTCTGTCTTAATAATGCAAAACGAACAACTTTAGATACTAATACTGTTCAAAGGGAAACAACTATCAGATGGCAGGGTCCACATCCTGGGAAAGGAGCAACTAAACTGATAGAAGAGTCTTCGGATAGGGATTTTAAACCCTGTCTTGTGGCATTTTATTACGAAGTGGGATAGATCTCAATATTACATGGGGTCCAAGGTTACAAAAAGAATCAACGATGCAGCGTCAAAGAATGACAAAATCCCCTTTTAAAGATATTTTAAAATTCAATAGATTAATTTTTTGTAAATTCAATATGTAAAGCATACAAATGATTTGTAACAAATAATCTTTTAGTTTTATAAATAAAGGAAACTTTCAAATAAAATGAATTTTCGGAATCGGGAAATTTTGGTTTTATTGACAATCGGGAAGTTTTTTTGAATTTTTCTGCTCGCGGGAAGCCAGTCGCTTTTTGCACCAGCGTCTATCTATCTGTCTATCTATGTTCTATCTATTAATAATTTTCGATCTCGAGAACTAGACAGCCGATCTTACTGAAATTTTCAGGGAACGTCTGTCTCGGCCCCAAATGAAAAATTTCGTAAACTCTGGAAAAGTCGTGGCTTGTGAAAAATTGGTAAATTCGAATAAGCTTTCGAATTTTAGCTCCGAAGTGACAGTTGGTTTCTTCAGGAAAGTTATATTAATACTGAGAAGTATTGGTGACACGAAGTGTTCCGAAGGTAGCCGAAGGTGACACGAAGTGTTCCGAAGGCAGCCGAAGGTGACACGAAGTGTTCCGAAGGCAGGTGAAGGTGACACGAAGTGTTCCGAAGGCAGCCGAAGGTGACACGAAGTGGTCCGAAGGCAGCCGCAGGTGACACAAAGTGTTCCGATGGTAGTCTAAGGTGTTGAAGAACAATTTTTTTCGGAAAGAAAATTTTTTTGGAGAAAATTTTTTTTGGAGGAAATTTTTTTTTCAGAGAAAATTTATTTTAAGGAAAAATTTTTTTGGAAAACACACGATTCCAATTTTTATTTAAATGTCCTATCAGTGTATAAAAGTGCTATTTGTCATTTTGACAACTCTTCTAGCAGGAATGTTTCACAGCTGATTACATGCACCTTGTATAGATTCAGAGACAACTTCTTGGGTTATTTTGAAGCGATAAACCTTTCTACTGCAATGTAACAGATCGATCTCCAAAATGTGAATTTGTTACATTAGGATGTGAATGTTAGAAAAATTGTTCCCACATGTAATGATTGATCGAACAGACGTGACTTCTGGCCTTATTCTGAAGATTTTCAATAATGGTAGTGGTGTCATAGATAACTTACGAATAGAGTCCCTCCCTGACCGTGAAAACATAAATTCACAACAAAAACCTCTTTAAAGGTAGAGTGTGACGCTTACGGACTGCTTTCAAATGCGACGAAATAATTTTTCTGTACTTTCAGTTTTTGCGTTGCAAAAATTTGACTTTTATTTCTCATTGCGTAGATTGTTTGCTGGTTGGTCCGGCATTTGTGACGCAATTTTTTTAACACGAAGTAATTTTGTTTTAAAAAAAGCGCTGTAATTTTTTCAGGAAATCAAAACTTTGAACACAAGATTCCATTCAAATAAAAATTGGAATCGTGTCAGACAATCGTGTGAAATTATTGTACATTTATAGAACTTTATGCAGCGCAGTTACACCAGCTGTTTGTTCATTGTAATTGTTTTTGCTCTCAGTTGCTATGCGATGTACATCTAACATTATGTAAGTGTTCGCAAAATTAGCATTTGCAGTTGGAAGTTCAGTGAACGAATGAAGTGTAGCTCTGAAATATACACAAGTGAAAAAAGCTGAATGGAAAAGCCGATTTTCGTTAATATTGCATCATCAAATTGTCACATTTATTGTATAAAAAACTAACAAACAAAATATAAACTCAATTACGATACTAAAGTTCCACTTTTGCACCTATAAAGTTACAACGATTAGAAAATTTTGCCTGTACAGTAACATTGAAATTTTTATAATTTTTTATCTAATTTCTCTTTCATTTTGTTTTTATTAAAATGCAAAATTCACGACTTTTCATGAAGTAACAATTATTTTAATGTAAAATTAGTTTTAATGATATCTGAACAAAAGATCTGACATTTTCCAAGCTCTGATAACAAAGATCACAGCGTTATCGTTATGGCTCTCTTTTCCGTTTCGTAACCAAAATAAATGAAAATATAGTTTTTTTTTGTATTTACAAACTTAAAAATCTTTATCCCATCCGGTGTTATCATCTGGCGGTGGACCGTCCGGATCGGGTGGATAGTCATCAAAGTTAGCAGTATCTGTGGCACATTTCACATTTGGTAATATTGGCGGCGTAAGCGTTCTATTGCACAGTCCCTCCCAATAAAAACCGTCAAACCATCTGAAACATTTTCCATGAATTTTTATTTCGAATTTTCGATAATGCTCAACTCACTTGTGCTTCTGAATTTCACTAATGCCACCACGTTGATATCCCAACCGCTCACTAGGATTGTCTCGACAAAGTTTCTTTATGAGAGCGCAAGCATTTCGAGTTATGTTTCGTGGGAATTCAATGGCATCGATTCCTTTCAGGATGATGTTGTACGTTCTCATTGGATCAGCACCAGTGAACGGTGGTGTGCCTAGAGGAAACAGATGTCACAAAATGTTTGTAAGAATATCAAGCTTAGGTAGTGACTAACCAGTCAACAGTTCAAACATTAGTACACCCAATGACCAGTAGTCGGCGCTAATGTCATGACCACGATTCAGTATGACTTCAGGTGCAACATATTCTAAATGTACAAAAAAAAACTGCTTTTAGAGGAGAAAATTCATACGAATTAATTTTCGCACATACCAGGTGTCCCGCAAAAAGTCCACGTCTTACGACCAGACTGCAATTTTTTTGCAAAACCAAAATCTACTAATTTTACATAGCCTTTTACATCCAGTAACAAATTCTCCGGTTTCAAATCTCTGCAAAAAATTAAAAAACATTGTACACATCACATCATCATCGAATCAATCCACTTCATGACCTACCTATAAATAATATTTCGTGAATGTAGATAATCGAATGCTTGCACCACACAAGCTGTATAAAATCTGGTTGTACCATCGTCGAAATGGCCTTTATCTCTAAGAATGGTCCACAATTCACCACCCAAACAACTTTCCATCAACATGTACAGATACTTTCGATCTTTGAATGTTTTGAACAATTTTACAATAAATTCACTATTCGCCTCCGACATAATTTCTTTCTCAGACATAATGTGTTGCTGTTGACGCGTCTCAACGATTTGTGCCTTTTTCATTTGCTTCAATGCAAATGAACGTGTCGGATCTCCATGTATTTGCACCAATTCGACACGACCAAATCCACCCACTCCAAGTGTAGACAAAACTCGTAAATCGGATAGTGTGACACCGGAAAACTCTTCGTTGATTCTAAAATAATAAATTGGAACAAAATAGAGTTCAGGCGTTTATCGAAGTTTAATGTGCTGAAATTTCGCCGGCTTAACAACTTACCGATCTATCGTTAAGTTAGCATGGAAAGAAGATTCAAAATTATTAAACTTATGAACTCAATCTTGTCGTAAGAGACACTAACTTACAAGACATGGAAAGAAGGAATTAAGGGCTGAGGGAGTAGTCTATTGAGATCTATTCCGATATGATCCTGACTAGTTTTTGCTATCGTAAGTCCCATTATCGTACTTTTAATGAATGAATTTAATGTTGGCTAGTTCCAAGCTTACTCCGCAAAGAGAGATGCCGGTAGAAGAAACAACGCGGTTGGGTTCAGAGAGAGGCACCAATGACCATACCAAATATTCTGTGTTGCGAGAGTAGCTCCTCTGGTATGGACATTGTTCGGTAACGGTTACCATTAACCACTGTCATGAATATGAAAGTAGCCAAAGAGCGTAGTTAGAGATGTTTGGACCTAAACACACAGATGATTCAACGGTGATTCACCGATGATTTGTAGAGGAGTCACCTATTATTTACAGTGGAATCACGGATGATTCACAAGGAAATAACGGATGATTCTCGGAGGAATCACTGATGATTCAAAGGGGAATCACCAATGATTCATAGAGGAATCACTGATGATTTACAGGGGAATCACCGATGATTCACAGTGGAATCACCACTGATTCACAGGGGAATCACCAATGATTCACAGCGGAATCATAGATAGGTGGATAACATATCTGGTGAATTAGGGAGCCACATAAGATTCACTGGGGTATCACATATGATTCACAGTGGAATCACCGATGATTCACAGTGGAATCACCGATGATTTACAGTGGAATCACCTATGATTAACGGTGGAATCACAGATGATTCACAGTGGAATCACAGATGGTTCACAGTGGAATCACATATGATTCACAGTGGAAACACAGATGATTCACAGTGGAATCACATATGATTCACAGGGGAATCACCGATCATTAATAAATAAATCACCGATGATTCTAGACATTATGTCTGGGGATATCTTGTCCAGTCCACGTGGGATATTTGGTCCAGGGATAATTTGTCAGTGGATATTTTGTATGGAAACAATCGGTGCTAGAGCCGTTTTCACACTTCCTGTCCGTCCGTCCGTCCGTCTGTGTACCCTTCAACGGTGAATCACCGATGATTCGCAGGGAAATAACGGCTCTAGGACCGATTGTCCTCAGACAATAACTATATGGACATTTCGCTTGACGGACATCCCAGATGTCTCGCTGTGGAAACCTCCTAATAATCTCGCTGAGGAGATCACCCAGAGATTCCGCTGGAGAAAGCTCCCAGAGGTTTCGCTGGGGAGACCCTCCAGAGGTCTCGCTGGAGAGAACTTCCAGAGATCTCGCTGGGGAGACCTCCTGAGTGTCGCGCCAGGGAGAGACCGAGGAGGGGTGCACAGACGGATGGACGGACGTACAGGCAGGGTGAAAACATAAAGCAGCTATCGCTACTTAACAAATAGCAACTGAAGCTTCTAGTGGTGCTGTTACAAAAAATGTGGATTCTAAAAGGCTGTGAGCCTTATATGTAAGGTAGATTTACAGTGTTTTGCAGTCAACTTCTCATTTAGAGACAAGGAAATGACATAAAATGATGACAACATTGATACGATCTCGCTTATATATCGATCATCATTTCCCGCTAATGGAAGACTAGCTATTACTCATATGACCTCATCACATCTTGCTGCCGTTCATAATAGTTGACTGAAAGATGAATCTGCGAGATTCCACTGTTGTCTCTAATAATCTCCGAAAAGTCCTTCACTCAACATTTTTTTCCAATTCCTCCCAAGCTCAGGCTTCCGAAGCGACTCAGAATTGTTTATATCTTGACAGAAAAAAACCGAACCTTTGAGTAGGGAAGAATCGATAGTCCGAACACGATATAAGAGAGCTTGAAAAACCCAACCGAACCTGGGCTTCATAACAGAACCATTTTCTTGCTTCAAAAACTCGAACCTAAACACTTTGTTTTTCCGAAGATTCGGAAACTCACCCGAGCTTCTTCCCCTTCTCATCCGTCTTATTTTCCGATCAGCAAACCTTCAGATGTCAAAAATGGCTTTTTAATTTTGAAGATCCCTCTCGAGTGAAAATTCCTTTAAGCGCCCAAAAATGTTGCTCTCACTTCCTTTCCTTTTTCATAGAACAATATGAACGAGTAACGTAACAACTCACCTTTTCCGTTCTAATGTACCCTCATCGTCATATCTTGTACGAATGTCATCCAAATTAGAGATCAATTGATTAAATGTATCACGATCGATTACCAGGCACGTTACACCCTCCGGAGAGTCTGCCACGATATTAGCGGTTCGAAGGTCGTCTCTGTAAAATGAAATTCGTCAACATTTTCTTCTATCGTAATAAAGTTCTTCAACTGTCGTACCCATGCAGAGCCTTTTCGCCGAAGAAATCACCTTTGCCAAGCACTCTGATGAATTTCTCTTCTTCCGAATTTGGTTGACGAATCGTAACACGTACTTGTCCTTTCGATATGATGAAGAATGTATCGCCACGAGCACCTTGACGAACAATGTAATCGCCTTTTTGATAAAATGTTTCTTCGAGAACATCCGAGATTTTGATGAGGATGTCTTCGGGTTGATTTTTGAAAATCGGCACACTAGATTGAAGTAAAGAAAATGTTATTAGTTGTCAGCATCAGACCATTGAAATAGTGTGATGGAGCATCCTTTTGTAAACTTATTTATTTATTTATTATTACGTCAACTGCTCGAACCCGAGCTTCCTGACTACATCATATTAAGAAAGTACAAAATGGGTCGGACGAAAAAATAAAACAAAAAAGACTCATTAAATCACAACGCAAAAAGAAATTCAATAAGAAAATAGAATTAATAGATCAAATACAGTTGATGTTGCGCGACCAGATAACTCATTCAACATAAATATCGGGCAAGATCGGACAATTTCATTCATGTAAAGCACAGGCCACTGCTATCCATAAAACAAAAACATCGTCTATCTCAATTAAAATTATCATCAAAGACTGAAGAAAGTCCGAGTTGACCGAGTAATGAAGCAGTGAGAGCCGCAAATCTAACCCTGGACCGAAATTGGCTCCTCGTGAGATCGCCTCTGTAAAACTGCGAACAAAAGTTGAAAATTCTGAGCATTCTATCAAGCGGGCCATTTTGTCCATAGTCAGTACGATGAAAAGGAATCACAAAGAATTCTCTACTTCTAAGCGGATGCACAGGGACCTTCAATTGAATCCTTAAACTCAACCCAGGGGCATTAATACGACAGCGCAATAAATCGGACACAAATATCACGGACAAATTGATTTTCCTACGCCAAAGTGGCTCAATTCCGATCGACTTACAGCGCTCTAAGTAAGGAGAAAGACGGATCGCGCTGTCCCGACGTACGGTTCTTCTCAGAGCATACATGAGAAACATTTTCTGTATCGATTCTATTTTGTTCATGGGGATCCCATACAACAGAAGCGTATTCCAAGTGAGATCGCACATAAGCAAAATATACACTTTTCAAAGCTCGAATGTCCGTGAACTGCCTGCATATTCGCTTCACGAATCCCAGCATGGAGTATGCCTTGGGCGTAATAAAGTCTATGTGACGGTTAAATGTCAACATCTCATCCAACCATACCCCGAGATCCTGGATTGCGGTAACTCGAGACAAAGACACCCCATCAACCTCATATTGAAAATAAATCGGGCCACGGATCCTGTAAAAAGACATCACTTTGCATTTACTCAGGTTAAGATCACGCCGCAAAAATGTGAACTGTCAAATTTGCGATGTTTTTTTTGGAAGAGAATCCTGCGTAAATAACAAATTCTTCAAAATTATGACTCATGTACTGTGAGAGGATGACTCTTATACGAATAATAGAAGAGTCAGAATTCAATAAGTTTAAGTATAAAGGTACAAATCTGCTGTGAAATAACATCGCAACCTAACTTGCAATGCGATGATTTTTCAAAGCAACTTTCGACCTTCATACTCAAATTTTTCGAATCCTGACTCATCTATTATTTGTGTAACAGTCATCCTCTCACAATACATGAGCTATAATTTTGATTAATTAATTATTTACGCAGGATTCTGTTTTAAAAAAACATCGCAAATTTGATAGTTCATATTTTTACAATGTGCACTTAAGAGCGTGTCAGATATTTTGACACTTCTATGTTTTGCGATGTTTTTTCATTGCATATTTCTAAAACAATAATCATTAATTTTAAATTCCAAAACATCTACTGTTTGCATAACACATCCCTTTATGAATCAGAATATATAATTATTGAGTCTTAGTGTCAAAATTTGACCTGAAAAAACATCGCATTTTATTATGCAACCGAGTACTTTGCGATGTTTTTTCAGATTAAATTTTGACACTAAGAGTCAATAATTATATGTACTGATTCAGAGAATCTATAAAGGGATGTGTTATGCAAACAGTAGATGTTTCGGAATTTAAAATTGATGATCACTGCCTTAGAAATATTCAATGAAAAAACATCGCAAAACATAGAACTGTCAAAATATCTGACACGCTCTTAAGGACCAACTAATTCCGCCTACACCAAAGCACTAGAGCAATGATATCAGATTGAAGACGGACGGCATCAGAGATCGATGCAACTCTGCAAAGCAGCTTAGTCGAGGTGAAATATTCATCCTCTCAAAAAAAATCTTTTGGAAATTCTACAAGAAATTGGAAATACTTTAAAAATCTGAAAAAATCACATTGCACATTGCAAAAATATGAATTGTCAAATTTGCGATGTTTTTTTAGAACCAAATCCCGCGTAAATAACAAATTTTTCAAAATTATGGCTCATGTACTGTGAGAGGATGACTCTTACACGATTAATAGATGAATCAGAATTCAAAAAGTTAAAGTATGAAGGTTGAAAGTTGCTTTGAAAAATCATCGCATTCCAAGTTAGATTGCGATGTTATTTCACAGCAAATTTGTACCTTTATACTTAACTTTTTGAATTCTGACTCATCTATTATTCGTGTAAGAGTCATCCTCTCAAAGTACATGATCTTTAATACTTAGGATTCTGTTCTAAAAAAAACATCGCAAATTGGAAAGATCACATTTTGGCGACGTGCTCTTATCTGAAAAAAGGGGAAAGTACCTCAAATTCTCTTGGAAATTTAGAGAATCCAGAATTTTGGGTGAGATCCTTAGAATGAAAGGAAATCGTTGAGTGTCTTTCGAAACGATTTTGTATCAAAATTTATGAATATCTGGCACTTGATCGTCGTAGTATAATAAAATGACGGTAGATGGTATTTTTTGACGTATTTCGCCGACAAGCATTATGAAAGCTTCACTTTTAAAGCACGAAAGCTTCTCTCGTAAAAGCTCGTGCCGCCTGTTTAATCCTCCAAATTGGTAAAGGAGTGTAAGAAAAACTTAAATTTAATGGAACTAAGAATTGGCTTGGGAAAAGCCCTGGAAGTTCCCGCAAATGTCAAAAAATTCCCGAAAATAGGCCCTGCTGGACAGTTTATGAAGAGGTCTGAACACAAAAAATCTTCCTCCTGATGCTTGATGCAAATTGAGCGAAAGAACTGCTCATGAATCACCGCATCCGGAGACCATCCGGCGCTGGGGTCTAAATAAGCACTTGACGAGCATACGAGTGAATTTTGAGCTATTATGGACCTGTACACAAAATGTGATTGCCATAAATCTCAACTTAGACGCAGAACCTTGACAGTATCATCAAAAGAGATGTTGCAACTGTTGCATTAGGATTGTCCTAGCAGAAATGCGGACCTTGTCTTGATATTTGAATCAATGATGGGCGGGAAGAAGAAGAAAACTAATGCAATCGGATGTTGTTTGTTTACAATTGCTAAAATCTTATCAAATCACTGCGTTCAATCTGCAAGCGCTTCACAGTCAATGGAATACAAAATGTCAAATTATTCAGTTTCCTTATTTGAGCTACACTTTACTTATACTTTTTTAAATGTTTCCATCATCACTTTTTCAATGATTTTCAGTGAAACAAACCTTTTCAAAAACTCGCTGTATTCGGCCTGGCGTATCAAGCCGGTACGCATCATGATTGTTTGGAAGCATTGTCGCTCGATTGCCCATAGTTTACAGTCTGTGTTCGCCGTTATAGTTGCTGTACGTTGGCAATTATATAAAATAGCTAGTTCACCCAATACTTTAGCACCAGATAACGTTGACAAGTATCTTCCTTCACGCGATACCTCGACTCGACCCTCTGTAAATAAAAATACAAAAATGTTAGCAATGCGCAAATGAAACTCTAGCAAGTAATTTCTCTCTCTTCTTATGGTTTATTTAGTCAAGATGAGTTATGTTACGTTGTAACAAGACCTTTTTTATTTAATTGCAATCCGTTAAAAGTACTAGAGATATGGCAGATAACACATTCTAACGAAATTAGAAATTATGGAAAAGCGAAACTCGATGCTTATAGTCGAGTTTGTTTTGCATATGAAGATCGGATGTTTAGTAAAATATCTTCTTTCCTAATTGCGTATCATTACTTTCATTAGAGAATGCGCATTGAATTTCAATAATGTATTCGGATGAGCTGATCATTATTATGAATTTTCTGTTTTTGTTTTCGAAATTCAACTGCACCATGCATACCGTAAAGGCCTCCGGTTCGCTTGTTTTTATTTCAATAAAAAATAAAAATGCGCACGAATGACTTAGTCATTTCACTTTCAATCATTACGTGCCATTAAAATGAACAAACTTGATTTTCTCTCGAAACGAATTACACATTAAAGCATTTGTGATGTTTTGCATGGACAAATATTGAAAATCTTAATCTTAGATTTCTGTGAAATGACGAGTTGTGTGCGTTTGTTCTGGCGACAATAATTGTTTTACTGATTGTTATATATGAAGGTTTGCGAGAAATTCTCCCCAGAAATATCCACAATTTTGAAAATTGAGTTTCACCAAATTGTCTCCACACGAGAGATTTTTCTCGAGTTAAAATATCTCGAATAATGAATATGGAGCACAGGGCGAGAACATGGTGTGGAAAATTCTCTAATATTTTTATGCAGCCATGCATTAATTAACTTCCCGCATTTTATGACCTATCCAACTTTTTTAGATTAGAAAATTTAGGGGAGTGTCCAGCCAATTAGCTGGACTAGCACCTGGATCAATGATCCTTTGTACTATTTCCCCAAAAAATTCCTTTGTTTGTTATAAAAAAACAAAAGAACAATTTTCCACAAAGTTTATGAAAGAAAAATAAATCTGTCGTCGCGCTGTCACTGCGCTGTCGTCGTTCATTTGGTGCGTCATGCATACATAGACCGTGTCTTGTCCCCGAACCTCAAGTGGTGACATCTATGTTTTTTTCATAACTGAATAAACGTCTCAACATAGAACTACTCCGTTTTCTCAAGTGACGTCATCCATGCTTTCATAGCTGAATACGGACAAACATAAAACTAATGACACAATCTATTGCCATCGTAAGTTTCTTGAATACTTCAACTACGCGCTTTCCATCAGATGGAGCCTTTGCATACGAAGAACTCATGGAAATCGTCTGGTTTTCTTCAGAAAAACAGCCAGATTATTAATGACCATAGAGTTGAGAGTCAGATCTGCGCTATTTAGTTCTGGTTTACCCATGATATTTCTCCTAAGGAGTCTATATCTGGGACAGACACTAATAATGTGGTAGCCAGTTTCGTCACCTAGACCAGAAAGATATCTGAAGCTGTCGGAACAGCTAATATCGTAAAGGTACTTGTTAACACCGCAGTGATTGGTGCTAGCTTCTATGACCCTCTTGATATCGGGCCTGCTAAGGCTTAATAGAGTTTTTCTGACTTCCTTCGATGGAGTTTTACAGAACAATTTTGTGTGTCTAGCGCCTTCATACTCAGTCCAACTACTGAGATGCTCTTTTTGAAGCCATTCTTTCACTATGGCCTTCCTTGTTGAGGTCTCCTAGTCGTTCCTTGACGAGCAAGTTTGTCCGCTCTTTCATTTCCGGAAATGTCACTATGACTAAGGACCCACAGAACCGTAACGTCATTAGCTTTACCGAGTTCATTTAGGCCTAATTTACAGTCAAGAACGGTCCTAGACCTGACGCAGGGAGAACTTATCGCTTGAATAGCGGACTGACTGTCGGTGCAAATGAAGATTTTGTCTTCAGAGACCTTGGTAATCAGCTCGTCGCACATCTTCGATATTGCGAAAGGTTCAGCCTGATCAACAGACGTCAAGGAACCGGTTGGTAGGCTATCTTCCACGTTCAAAGATTCGCAAAAGTAACCTGCTCCCGAGAATTCATCTTTCTTGGAACCAACCGTGCAAAGAATGCCTTCGGTCGGAGTGGGACGCGTGGTTCAGTGGTGAACGCACTGGACTTCCACCGAGAAGGCCCGGGTTCGATCCCCGGAACGGGAAATTTTCCCTGAGAAATTATAGACTGTACAACGTCCCTAAGTTCACCCAAGCTTCAAAATTGGGTAGTTATCGGGATTCGTTGCCCGTAACGAAACATGTATACATGTAGTGACTTCACTCACAGAAGCATGAAACGGTCAAAAAACTGGTGGGAAATAGTTGACACACCCACAGGTCTACTGAGCGAACGAAATATGGCGCCACTTAACTAGAAAAATAGACACGATGACGACAGCTCAATCACACATGGGTTCGTGCGGTCCCAGAAGACAAAGATGTCGTCACCCGGTCGCCGAAACTGTTGGCTAGCCAACCTCCCGGCAACAGCATCCGAATAAACAAATCAACTGTGAATGGAATGTGTGAACAATATCACAAGCATTAAGTTCTAACATGCAAATCGTGATGAAATAACCAAACCTGTCGTAAAAGACCTATTGGTCTATCATAACTGTAAATAATTAGAATTTAATGTACGATTGTAAAAATAAGATGTAATAAACCATACGCTAAATAATAAACATGAAATAAAAAGTATTTCATTATATCAATTAGAGTGGTTCAGATTTTCTGTGGAGGCGCAGAACCAAAGTCGACTTCTTTTAGACACAAAGCGCCGCAGGCACATAAAGCGCAGCAGACACATAAAGCGCAGCAGACACATAAAGCGCCGCAGGCACATAAAGCGACACAGGGACAGGGACAGGGACAAGCACCGCAGGCACATAAAGAGCCGTAGGCACACAAAGCGCCGCCGGCTAACAATCAATTCTTTTAAATGACATCACAACTTTTATGCTTACATTTGCCCTCGCCGTACCGTCTCAAAGCTTTACGAGTGTCCTCGCATACACCGTCTAATGAACATAGTAACATCTTGGTGACGCCTGTGGCAAGCAAATTGTATAAGATATTGTCTCGGTGCAAAATCACAACAAAATATTGTATTAACTATTTTAAAAAAATCGACTTGATTCGAAAAATGAAAAAAGACGTGCAACTGTACTCCTGACAAAGCGATTTCTTCTATTAGCCCAATTCATTCAACAAAAGTTTTAAGAGAGAAATGCAAACATTAGCGACTCTTATAAAAAGCTGAAACTAGCAACACAACACTCTAAGGGAAAGACATCTTTGGAAAATAAAGAAATTTTGAGGAATTTTTTGAGAAAAGAAATCTTGATAAAAACTTTGAGAAATTTTCCTGCTTTAAGTAGAGGTGTGCGGGCTGACCTTTTTTCGAAGTGAACATCGGGTCGGGACCCGCAGCCTGTAAAAATATATAATGGAAACCCGACCTGACCCGAATCCGAACTAAAATTTAAAATCTCAACTCGACCCGATCCAACCCGTGAAATTAATTCGGGCCGGTTTCGGGTTTTGTAGGATTTTCGGGCGGCCTGCTCACTTCCAGTTAAGATACAACCTGGTGCTTTGTTTTGTCGTTCATTAAGGCCCGTAACTTGTATGCTAAAATATAGTCTACCTTTAGGCGCTCAAATATTATATTTTCGGTGATATCAATGGACAAAGACGCAGTTTCAAAAAAGTAAGTCAGCATTTCCCTTCCTAAAAATGTTGCCTTTGAATAGCAACTAAACTTATTTTTTGGGATCCTACCTACTCTGAGAACGGCGAAAAAATCGTAAAAATTTGCACAAAAACTCGTCGTTCTGAGACAAGGTTCAATCCCAAAAAATAAGTTTAGTTGCTTTTAAAAGGCAACATATTTAGGAAGGGAAATGCTGACTTACTTTTTTGAAACTGCATCTTTGTCCACGGATATCAGCGAAAATATAATATTTGAGCGCCTAAATGTAGACTATATTTTAGCAAACTAGTTATGGGCCTTAAGGCGGTTAACAACCTGACCCGACAAACTTTAATCGGGTCTGATCCGTGACCCGGCAAGATCAAAGCAAAAAACGATCCGACGCGACCCGATGAAACTTCAATCCGACCCGACCCGTGAAATTAATTCGAGCCGGGTTCGGGTCGGGATTTTTAGGATTTACAGGCGGCCCGCTCACCTCTAGCTTTAAGGTTCACTAAAATTTTGAAAGATTTCGCATTTAGATTTAGATTGCAAGCGGTTCAGATAATTCCTCAGTTTTAAGGTACCAAGAACATTAGAAATAAACATTCAGAGTCCTACAATTTAGAACGGCTATTCGCTACCGCACCTGCAGTTTTTTTTTTTTGAGTTTTATGAACAGCTCAACAGCTTCTACCGAAATTAAACTTCAGAATAGTTGACAATTTCTATTGATTTTGTAAGTTCAATGATTTCGTCAATTCAATTAATTAAAATAACAAAACACATTAACTTCAGAGCTCTGAGCAGCTCTATGCAACATAAGACAATTGCAAGTTAAAGTTGATAACAGAAAATTCAGCGATGAAAGTAAGAGGAATGAATACGTAACATCTCGTGTAATGTAAAATGTGCTCTACGTAACATATCCTGAAATGTCACTGAGTCTGATGGTTTAGCAGACTACTGTGCGGATTATGGCAGGATTTGTAGTCGAATTTTTCGATTCTGAGAAAAAAAAATTGGCATAAATTGTACGGGTCTGACGCATCTTTGTAGCTAACATTTAAGAATTGAAATTCTTGTCTATTTAAATGCCCTGCAATGATTCATTGAAAAGTAATTCAATGTTTTCTTGCTAATAAGAACGTAAGAATAAAATTGAAATGTATGTACCATTTATATGACCATCTGCATCGCCGTTCGTAAATATATGATCACTGTGAAGATTTCCGGTACGTCTTTTCCGAGCATATGTATGCACAGGAACGATCAACCTTGGTCTTGGTATGCAGAACGTTTCATCCGTTTCAGCACTAGTAGGATAAAAACTGTTATTTTGCTGATTAATATCGCTAGCAGACGATTGCCTTGGGTATTTTTTTTCGTCGTCTGTGTATGATAGTTTTTGGTTGAATTTCGATGTGGGCGACAATCTGTTTGCTTCATTCAATTTATTAAGCACGGAGGTTGTGTTACATTTACTTGGAGACGTGTGTAGTACGGGTGTTGTAATTGGTAATGTAGATGATGTGAGATCATTGATGAATTGTACACCGTCATGATCGCTTTCGTTCAATTTACCATTCACAACTGACGGATGTATTCTAACACTTTTTGCACGAATAACTGGTTTTGTCATATTGAAAGTTTGATGCTTTGTTGTTGTTGTTTTATCTGATTCAATTACCCTTGATGTATATTCCAATTGATTATCACAGTTAAAGGAAGTGTCAGACTCTCTACGACTGGCGGCCGTGTTAATGTCATTTTTTTGCATTGATTTATGTTTTACGTCTAGCTTCTTTGAAAATTCAGACTTTGTGTCTCTCATCGTTTGAGATCTTTTTATTGTCGAATTAGATTTTAATCGATCGTCAGTTTTTGTCGCCATTTTATATTTCTGATCGCACGCAATGATTTCGTATCTGGGCATCTCACTAACTACTTCCTCCGGAATGTAGCCATTGAAATACCTTTCGCCATATGGTGCGTTTATAAGTTCATCGGAATCCTCATCCCAGTCGTGGTATTGCCGTCGATTCTTCCTACGTAGAGTGGACGGCTGATAACCGTTCAGATCTTTGATCGTTTTCGTAACGTTCGGATCTTTCGGTTCGAGTTCGAAATTACGTATTTGTTCCAACGTTTTTTGATATTTTCCTAAAGACGATGCACCGTCTGGTGTACAGTTGATCAGACCGTAAGGTTTGCTTAGATCACTTTTGGCTTTTATTATTTCGTTTGCGTTGATCCAATTGTTGGCATAAATGGATTCCATTATGTTGCTTTGGTCTAACGAAAGACTCGCATCGATTGCTTTACCGGGATATCGACGAATTCTCATTGTCAATGTTATGTCTATCTATCTTTCAGTAATACATCAAATTACGGCTTCATATCTGACAAACTGCTGTGTAAAACAAGAATCGTTATTTCTATAATTTTTAACGTTAAATACGATTTCAAGTTTTCAATTTTTTTCTTTTGATCAACTTATTGTCTGATAACTTATCAAGTCAACTTTGACTTTATTTTTAGTTTATTCAAGTTATTTTGAATAATTATAGGAATTAACTCTACAGAAAAGTGTAATCCATCGCACAGATAGCGAAAGTGGGAAAAAATTCAATATTATCAATGGACTAAGTGGCTATTCATATATCACGTTCAATTATCTCATGTATACGACAAATGATATTCAGTTTCGTTTGTTAGATGACTACTTTTATTACCACATTGAGAAAAAGAAAACGAAACTTTCGGAATTCTCACTCGAAGATCAGTCTATAAGCGAACTCAGAGTAACTGCTTCTCGCACTTTGGGAGACTGTATGAGGATGGCACTGAGGATAGTGGAAAGATGGTGTCGTGAGAAAGACCTGCGAGTGAATAAGACGGGCCTGGTGCTTTTAGCGAAAGTCTCACAGGCTCTGATCTTGTTGGAAAAGCGCGGCTCTTCGGAAAATACATTAAGACGAGCGTCCAGGTGTAATACCTGGGGGTTGCGTTGGACCGCAAGCTAAACGTAGAGGCGGCGAAGGAGAGGCTGAAAGAAGTTCAGAGGTTGGTAATATATGTGTGTGCCACTGGTGCCATGAAGACAGCGGCCCTGAAAGTTCTACTAGCAGCGGTGCCACCTGCAGATATAGTAATGAAGGCGAAAGCTTTCGCTATAGCGGACAGGTTGACGCAAAACGGATTGTGGACTTTAGGTTTCTGGAAAGATCAAAAGTATGATTTCTGATCGCATTTTTGACATGCCACGGGATTACATGAAGCGAGACTTAAGTTTGGAAAGGAACTTTGAAGCGATCTTCCCAGATAGGAATGAATGGGTAAATGGGTGGCCAACTACGTTACCTAGTAGCGAATGGGTTTTTTTTACGGACGGGTCGAAGATGAATGAAGGAACTGGAGCTGGTATATACCACCCAGGAACGGATACCGGCACTTGGATTCATCTAGGGAAGCTATCTACTATCTTCCAGGCGGAAACTTCAGCGGTACTCCTAAGTGCTCGTGAACTTCTGCCAGAAGGACTGAGAAACAAAGATATAGTAATATGCACGGAGGCAGCGATAAAGGCGCTGATATCACCCGTTGTGACTTCCAAGTTGGTGAAAGAATACAAGGAACACCTAAATCAGATAGGGCTGAGGAGCCGGCTCGACGGCTATCACATTCGGACCGGAACCACGCATCCCTGTCCCGAACTCACTTTATACGACAGTGATAAAGGATTGGAGGAAGGCGGAACACGGTAAGAGCTGGAGATTTATGACGGAGGAGTGCACACCAAGTGTGAGTTGGATCGTACGAGCATTGACAGGCCATTGCAGACTCAACAAGCACCTAACGAAAATGAAGATTCTAGGTGACCCGGAGTGTTCCTGTGGCTTGCAAGAGCGAATGCCCCAAGTTCCTTCAGCTGAGGCACCGGACACTTGGCAACTATGTCGTCGCTGAAACTAGGCCCTATCACATTAGACAAGTTCCTGGTCGGCACGCGAAGGTTCCCTTGATTTTTACATGATGAACGGGATTGGGAACAAAGGGTCAAGAGATCTCTGTTCCAGATCGATCGAAACTGATAAAATCTAACTGCTTCTGGTACGATGAAACGTTTGCTCTGCTCTCTACTACACTTTTTAGCGACACGCTACGATCATTTCAAAACTGGTGACGCTATCGTTACTCAGTTTCTTTGTGTCTACTATCGCTACTGAAAATCGTATATTCACGTGTTTAACCCTCAGTAGTCGGCAAATTACGTGGAAATAAAAGAAGTTTTACGGAAGGTCAAATAATTGTGAACAACTGATTCGACAGTTTCTTTGACGTCAAACATGTGTTACTTTTTAGTAAATCATAAAAGTTGCAAATTGTCTGTCTCTTAATAAATATAAATACGTTGTGTTTTAGCTTCAAAGTGTTTTGTAGCTTCTGTCAAGAACATGTTTAATTTTAAAAGAACAAATGTTTTCTGTCATTATAACAAAAGAAAAATCGAATGGAAATTCGGCTTATGTGTCGCAAAATTTCCAATAAAAATTTGGAACAGTTGACAAATATTATTTTCTGGCTAAAAGATCAGATCAATAAAATTGAGCTGATCTTGTTACACAGCCTATTATTACTTTGGAGTACATTTTTCATTTTGTTTTAATAGAGGAACAGCAGATATCTCGTGCATGACCTGGAGGTTTCTGAAATAAGGGTTCTTAGGAACATAGCGAAAGTTAATCGGAGGGAGCAGTGGGATCATCAGTTCGGGCACGTTCAAAGGATGGATAATAACAAGCTACCGAAAAGGATCTTGGATGCACAGGTCCCGGGTCTTAGGCCAAGGAGAAGGTTTATAGATTCAATCAAGTCAGATTTAGAAGTTAGGGGACTTAGGGGACGAAAGTTCACCATTCTGGGGTTGTGGCATAAAGACCTCACACCGAAAGGTACTAATATGGTCTATAAAGTTTGATGATGATGATGGTGAGAGGAACAGCACCATGACGTGTCAGTGTTTTTTGTAACTATGGGGTCGTGCACATATGACGTCACACTTGCTATTAGTATCCATAAAAAGGTCATAACTCAGCCAGGAGGTGATACGTTTTACCCGAAAAAGAGACTAAGAGAGAGACTAAATTAAGCGCCAAAGAGAGGTAGAATTTCTGAAACTCCCGTCTTTCCTTTGAACGCTCAATATTTTTGGTATTTCCCTTAATTCATTAGCCATCAGCCATCAGGTATAGGCTGTAGAGGAATTTGACATTTATCGGAAGTAAATTGTTAAAAATAGTGAACTCCCACCCGAAACTGGAAGGTCTGAAAATTAATAAGTTAACCAGGGAAATGATTACAACACAACTGCACAGCTCACGCTTTTTTTTGAACATTCCAAGAATCATTAATAGGTAATGAGCTAGAGGGTAAATTAACAATAGTTTTGCATGAAAACATTCAGTTCTTAACTGTGAGATAAAAAAAGTTTCGTAAGGAAGGTGCCAACGTTAAGGTCAAGATATTCCAATTTATCGAGTCGAATCGATTAAATGATTTTTCCGATTTATAAGATCAAGCAATAACCTATTCCGATATGACTCGTAATAAATTGGAACAAAATAACTCAATTCGTCAACCTTTATCTAACAATTTTTCCTGTAAATTTGCCGTTGTTTATGAGGACCGAAATATAACTTTACAAATATTGAATATTTTAGAGCCGCTCTAATATTTTTCATTGAATTGTTTCACAATCAAAAACTACACGATTTGGTTTCAGTTTAACTAACATGCAATTGTAAAAAATGTTTGTAACGAATTGTGTGTGGTATAAACGCAAATATTATGTAAAATCCTCATTCCACTGTGGAGATTGTAATGAATTTATTAGCAGAATTGAGCTAATAAGACAATTGTTGGTAATTTTTAATAATCGAGAAATAACTCTTTTTAATTGGGACAAACACAAAGAAATTTTTTGGAAAGATGCGGGAAAGTGTGAAAAAGAATTGTCTGTTTTTCCTATGTTCTATTACCTTATGTGACAAAGGGACATTTTCATTTTAACGACTTTCCTTGGGTAATGAAGACTTTCTAAGCGAATTCTTTCCAAAATGTTGAAGCAGCTGCTTAATTCTAGCCGTATTTTACACATACGTAAACAGACATTTAGACAATACTTATAATGAGATGGGTCTTTTGTTCCCACGTTACGAAATAAAGAACTTGAATTTTGTCATAAAAAGTCACTTGAACAATAGCGGTAAGGTATTTTACACTAAGTTTACATGCGTTTACACTGATTGATCAAGAGAAATAGGTCGACATTATGCAAGCAATAACTCAGCATTTCGCTCACGAACAATTTCGAGGTTTCCGCAAAAAATGAACAGAAGTCTGAGTTCTAACCTCTGCAGTCGTTGGAAATGACGCAGCCAGTCAAGTTTCCCGGTCCCTTAAAAATCCGGAGGCACAAAATTCGGAGGCGCCAAAATCATGACGAAAAATCCAGAGGCGTCGAAATCCGGAGAATCCGGACGAAATATGAACGAACTTGCATTTTTCTCATCAGCGGTAATTTCATTATTCGAATCACATTTCAATCTGTACCGCTGCGCCGCATTCTGTGTACATAATGGAAAAATAAAAAAGCGAGGTCAAGGGGCGGCAGCCTCCAGAAAGAGGGTCAAAGAGCGGGGTTTGGGGCAGAGCCACATGCACGTACGGCCGCCCGCAGGGCGTATTCAAGGCTCGGCGCGGGGGTGAGGGGTATAGCCTCCAATATTAAATTAATATAGTTAAGACCTCTGCCACAGGATTACAATCCTTGATGTATTATAAGATATTTCAGTTAACTGACTAAACAATTCGAAATACTGTATCCTAAAAGAAGTCACAAAACAAATGCCCAACAAGAATTGTTATGATGCACCATAGAAGTGAAGTTCAAATGAATTTCGAAACAATATCAACAGAATACGTGGCCACACGTGAAGAAGAAATTACAAAATCTCAAAGTTTTCTGAAAATTGTATTTTCATCAACCAAATAAATTGTCCTTTTATGTCCTGTAGAAGCTAGAACTTGTCGTAGCCAGACATCTTGGTAATTTCAGTGTACTAAAGTAGAACAGAGGGTGGTTTTTCAAAAACGGATTTCCTGATGACTTACGAAGGAGCGAATGGCTCCAAAAAATGTCCTCAATTTGTCCTTTTAGAGGAACATTTTTAGACCCGTACGAAGAACGCAGTGCCTCGAAAAGGGGTCTATTACGTTTACCACGACGTTTGTAACCAGTCGAATTTCAACCCGGGACTAGAGGGGCAGCATCGATCATGGTGAACGGGTTAGCTCAGTGGTTACGTACTGGCTTTCCATCAAGAATACCCGGATTCCTAAGCTCACCCAAGCTTCATAAATGGGTAGTTGGGGTAGCACAAAGAAGTATGACGTCACCCATATTCGATACACTGTGTACGAAACAAGCAGGGTGCTAAGTTAAGGTGTGCGTAAACGTCAAAAAAAAGTAATGACAAATTCCATACCGTTAGGATTGTGATTCGAATCTGTTCGATGAGCGCTTAAGTTTTGTCAGATGTACTAGCGCGCGACAAAATCGGAAAAAGAAATGATCCTTCAATCGAAGGCGTGGTTCGGAATACACGTTAAGCATGTGGTCCCTAGTGTGGTGAATCCACACTAGCTGGCAGTTACTCTGTGTAACACTCCGGCAGTCGAACCAGATATTTTACAGTGCTGCTCCCGACTAATCAGTGCCATTGGGATTATTATTATTATCGATTATGGTCCTTAGATGACGAATCAACAATCCGTCCGTCCGTCATCGCGTTAACTCAGGTAAAACTCAAACGATTTTCAAAAACTTTTTTTCTCTAAAAGGTAATCAAAAAATCTTTTTTTGGGATTGAATCTGGGCGCTGTCGGCCCAAGGGCCGCCGAGCTAGGGCCGTTTAAGTGGTTTTTGGTCTTTTGTACATAACTCGAGTAAATCTTTTCCGATTTTCAAATTTTTTTTTGTTTGAAAGATCTGGGCATGACCGACAATTTGTAGAAGAAACATTTTTTGATTTGAGTCTTTGGACTTAGTTAGGGCAGTACAAACGAGTCTTTGTTTGGGCCCTGCGTGTTTTTTGTACATAGCTCGGGTAAATCTCTTCCGATTTTCAAAAACTTTTTTGTTTGAAAGATCTCGGCCGACACTTTATGGAAGAACTTTTGCCTGTGCTTAGGGCTCAAGTGGGTCTCATGTCGGTCCTAAGGTCGGCCCTAGCCCAAAAAATGGTTTTTTGCTATGTTGTAGACAAAATTGAGGAGAACATTTTTCTCTATTTGGAGGTCAATTTTGTGCGTTCGGAGAATTTTTTTACACCGTTTCTTCGGACTGGTTTTTCAATATTGCCTTATCGACAATTTCCAATTCAATTTAATGTGAACGCAATATTTACTTAAATCGACAGAGGGATGCGAGATAACGGCATATCAAAGAGGATCTTGTTGGTAGAGTTTCGGATGTTTAGTTGAGAAGCACGTAAAGAAGGAGCTTTATTTCGATTCAATTGAATCGGAAATAGAATTAAGAGAACTCCCATTAGAAGATAAAACGGTAAAAAGACTACAAAACAATTCATTAGTTGATGATTACAACATAAAGTGACACCGAAAGGTATTTAATGGTCTTTAAAGTTTGAATGATAAAGAATGCTTTAAACTTTCTCAAAAATTCTTATAATTCAAATAAATTGTTTCGATTTACACTTCAAGAGGAATATTAGTGAAAACCGGAAAAAAAATGTATGGATTACTTAGCCTGGATCCTGGTCAGGGCATATTCAGTGAGTTTTTAATTTTCAAAACCTTAAAAATTGCCAAAACTTCCCAAAAGCTTATCCAATTGTTAAGTAATTTTTATATATTTTTACGGATTTTCACTAATGTTCCTCTTGAAGTGTAAATCGAAACAATCCGAAACTAACAAAACGTAACTACAAGAAGTGGTATAGGCGCCAAAAACAAGTACAATTTTTATTATACAATTTAGAATTATCATTCACAGAAGCACACAAATGATCGCAATCCTTATTTCCTTAATGATCTTCCCGCAGCTTCCCACACTTATTTCTTAAATTCTGTTAAACCAAGTTAAATTTGTGTGTCAGAGATGTAAATTGAACAATAAGTAGATATAGCCAACAAAAAAATCGTATTTAACATTAAAATAGCCAGTGCCTTTGTTTAGATTTAGTAGCAGAAAATAGTCAAGAATTAGACGGCTTTCACGTTCCTCATTTCTTTGTAACACCACAATAATTATGAATTATTTATTTGTATAAATCTATTTGACACACTTATTAATCTAAAAGAGACGATATATCATTTACAATTAATACGCAAACGAAACATAGCATATAAAAAGAACACTTATTGTCTATAACGATTGCGGATGGCACACAAACATTATTTTATTTATAATTTTTTGTTGGAAATATTCAATTGAAAAAGAAGTCAACCGAGAAACATGAATTAATCACACAATAAGAAAAAACATTGCCAATATTACAATGATTTTACGAAAAGAAACTTGTTTCCTGAACATATAATTCAACAGAAAGGAAAAAACAACAAAGCACATTATTCCAAAATATACGACCTTTAACGATCGCTAACTTAAACTTTTAATTTCGTTGTTGTGATCTGTACTAACCGACGATTGTATGGTGTTCGACACGCGATCGCGACGATGCAAGATCTATGCGCAACTGACTTGAGACTTTTGGAAAAGAAATCGAGCAAAATTACACTATCATGGTGTATGTGTCTGTTTGCCACTTCCAACTTAGTATTTGTATTTGGATTTTTTTTTTGCAATCGACTTTTAACAGTGTAACGCTATGAAACGAATATTTTATTACATTGCTTTAAAGTCAATGAAAAATTGTGGGTTTATTTCTACTTTCAGCTTGTATTATGAAGTCTTTCTGGTATAATGCAATTGATGGATGGATAATGAGGAACATTGCAAAATCTAAGAACACAAACGACAATGTGAAGGTTTTGGAAATTTATAATTCGTAAAAGCAAAAGTGATGACAAGGTTTTCTACCTTTTTTTTGTCTTAGTGTTAACGTGCGAAAAGTTTCTCATCCAAGCAATAAATGTATCCGCTGACATAACACCGAAAAAATTTTCTGACTAAGCCACCAAGTAAACATTGGGCTGACGCAAGACCCGAACGAATCGGGGCGAAAGAAAGAGAAATATGAAAGTCTTTTAACTCTGACTCTATAAAAATTCTAAATCTGACAGAATTTAAAAAATGCCCTAATGAACACATCTTTAGTTGTCTTAATGAAGTAATTCCCCCCACAAGACACGACACACCGAGCCCATCAGCCTTTGACACCAAACTTCCACCTCTTAAAAATAAATTTTCCAAAAACAATTTTTTAAAATCTATAAGCCAATCGACCATACGGCCTGAACGACTCAACCTGTTCTCTCTAAGCTTCATCCCACGTTTCCCACACTTTTTCGGTCATAACTCCGAAACCACTAGACCGATCACGCTCAACTTCACATTCGCTTCGTAAATTTTGATTATATTTCCGAGTAAAGATCGGTTGAAAATTTCCCAAGATTTATTTAATTATTTATTGCATCAATGGCCGAAGCCCCTGACTAAATACACATAAGTATGACAAAAAACATAAATTACGAGCAGAACCGGAAGTGAACTACCGACCCAGTCGACCCGTCGGAGTCAGTAGCCACCTCTGCTCATCGTCACTATTAACAATTATACAATTTTAAGTTGAAGTTATCATACTTAAAACAGGAATCAATTATTAGACGAAAATAGAAACTGAAATAGAAAGTAGCTCGACGTTACATCAAGCATCAACGTCTCGTGCAGCCAATGGTCCACCTGAAACAAAAATGATTAGCGGAAACTAGTCGACTAGACTAGCTGTTTTTGAAAGTCGATTTGACTTAGATTTACATTTGAGTTACATTTGAGAGTCGTGAGTGCCGAGTTGACTAATCAGCTTCTGATTAGAGAGAGAACCCAAAGTTCAGTTTATGAAATTCTGGTCTTACCATTCAGTTTATACGTAATTTTCAACTTCCTGATAGTCATCTTGAACGACACACGTGGTATGTTTAGAAACCACAGTAGTGAAAAGCGGTTAAATGCCATACACATGTTATTGATTGGCTCATAAAGAACATATTTTGTCCTGTGTTCGTCGACAACGAGAAAGCCATCAGCACGAGTGGGTCTAGGATTACGAATGACCTTGCTTTTAATTATAGGTGCGTCGATATTGCCATTCATCAGATCGAATACAAAAAGTGCGCAGGCATCAGGTGGGGTCAAATGGATATTTTGCCTGGTGATTTCGTTATTCAGACCCAAAAAACAAAAGTCCCCAATTCAGGGATTGAAATTCGAAACGTAGCGAAAAACGTAGTGACAAACTGAGAACACTCGGATCGTACGGGTCGAAAAATATGAAATTTTAACAAACACATTAAGTGTAAGATAATACTTGCACGAAAATCATGTAACTGCTCGACATGTGATAAAAAGGAAATACGAGTCCGTGATGAACACTTGTTCAATTAAATGTATAATATTACAAACATATGGAAGATTGAATCTTTATTTTGTGGGTAAAAATCATTTCAACAAAACAACACCAGCAGCTATGCGTTGATGTTTTAAAGTAGCGACATGCACTGGCCGACCTCCTTAGCGCTACGATCGAATTTGCAACTACGTAGGAAATTTTGTTTATGTGAAATAATTTAATAGGCGAACCAGTTGTTACACTAGCCCCGTAAGATTTCGTACTAAAATTCCAGCTCAACATGAACTAAAGCGATCATTGTGTTTCTAACCTCATCGATGATGTATCTTCAACGGTGTCACTACAAAATCCGGAGGCACAAAATCCATCAGGATTTTGTAGCCTCCGGATTTTGACGCCTCCTGATTTTGACGCATCCGGATTTTGACGCCTCCGGATTTTGTAAACTCCGGATTTTTCGTCTGGATTTTGTCGCCTCCGGATTTTGTGGCTCCGTATTTTGTAGGGAAGCCATCTTTAACAATTGTTATGGTTAATTCATTCAGAAGCAACTTCAGTCTTATTTTTATCTCGTAATGACGTTTATGACAACAACAGTGATGATTCACCGGGGAATCACTGATGATTCACCGGGGAATCACTGATAATTCACCGGGGAATCACTGATGATTCACCGGGGAATCACTGATGATTCACCGGGGAATCACTGATGATTCACCGGGGAATCACTGATGATTCACCGAGGAATCGCTGGTGATTCACCGGGGAATCACTGATGATTCACCGGGGAATCACTGATGATTCACCGGGGAATCACTGATGATTCACCGGGGAATCACTGATGATTCACCGGGGAATCACTGATGATTCACCTTGGAATCACTGATGATTCACCGATTAATCAATGATGATTTACTGTGGAATCACTGATGATTTACAGGGGAATCACTGTTGATTCACCGTCAAATCACTGTTGATTCACTCAGGAATTACTGATGATTCATACGGTAATTACTGATGATTAAGCCGGGAATCACCGATAATTCAACGGGGAATCACCGACGGACGGACAGGAAGGGTGAAAACATAAAGCAACTATCGCTACTTAATAAAGAAGTTACCATACAAGACCTTAAGATCTTCTCAGATGGATGTTCAGTAGTGAGCGTCATTGTAATGCCATTCAGGCGTTATAAGCTTAGATTCTATTGGGACTCTAGCCATGCCGACTATTCATTGTGCGAAACTGCTCGGGACGAAAACTCAATTAACGACATTTTTTCTGTACAAAGCAGAACTGCATAAGAAGTAATGTGAACTTTTCTAACAAAAGCACATAATGTATAAAATTTACGATTTTTTTTTTTTTTTTGCTTACTCAATGATTTCCTTTATTGGACCCAAATTTGGGAGATCAAATAAACTGCTAAAGTTCAATTTAAAAAAATACAATCAATTTTTCTATGTACTTAACTATGATCTTCTGAAAGATATTGTATGGGAGATTAATGATGTTTTTTTAATAATATATTTGCACATTACAGAGGCGTATAGTTTCTTGTTCCAATTTTTAATTTATTTAGATTTGATTTGAAATGACGTGTATTTTAAATATATTTCAACCGCAGAGCCTTCAAATCAAATATTTGCTTTTAGAAGAGGTTAACTTTTTAGACCTATGCGAAGTCAAGGTTTTCGAGCGCACCACGAGGATCCAAGTATTGTGGTGCATGTCTCATAACGTTATTTGACGTTTCAATCTTTTATTTTCAGTAATTGATTTGTCCTTAAAAACATATGTTTTTGTTGCTAAGGTAAAATTTAATGTTGAATTTTTGTGTGAATTTCATCGGAATAATATTTTAACAGATAGAGTAACATTAGGCATGCCCGAAAAAAAATGAAATGTCACAGATTGATCTCTTCACCCGACACAAAAAATTCTAGGAGTCCAAAACCACCAAAAATATTTTTTTACATTTTTTTGAGTAAAAATTGGTCGATATAAAATTCAAAAATGTGATTTTTCCGCCATTTTTCAAATTTCAAGCGCTCGCAGCGCCATCGTATCACCTGTCATGTAAAAAAAAAAAATTTCAAAGGAAGCTTATCTTATAACCTCATAAACGGCACACCTCTCGATAAATTCGATAAACAAATGAATTTTATAGAATGATTTTTGTGGACGCATGTGTGGATGTCCTGGTTTCCTTAGGATTTTCTTTTTGGAAAATCCGTAAAATCGTTCTGTAAAATTGATTTGTTGATCAAATTTGTCGGGAGAGGTGCCGTTTGAAAGGCAATAAAATAAGCTTCCTATAAAAAATATATGTTTTACGTAACAGGTGATATGATAGCGCTACGAGCGCTTCAAATTTGAAAAATGGAGGAAAACTTACATTTTTGAATTTTATATCGGCCAATTTTCACTCAAAAAAATTTAAAGAAATATTTTTGGGGGCTTCGAACTGCTCGAATTTTTGGTGTCGGGTGAAGAGATCAATCTGTGACATTTCTTTTTTTTCGGGCATGCCTAAGTAACATCGGACAAATTACAGTCCAACAAATTCCAAAACCACCATACGACGACACTCCTACAAACTACACATGCATAAATCTAGACGATTAACAAAAAGTTTTGCGCACGTTTAGTTCTAGGTCTCCGCCAATCCGATCGCTGCCAAAATAATCTGGACATAAGTCTCTTGTACTTTATCCAGGTAAGAATGATGGCTACAATCCTCGATTAAGTTGTGGACACGCCCCATTATATTTTCCTCACTTTTCATGAAAAGACAATAGGCGGCAGGCAGCTATAGTTCATTTCTGAAATGCAAACGATTTCTTATATCTGACTGGACTGATAGCGACAAATCCGTCGGCATAAATATGGAATGGAATGAAAAAGTAACGGTAATTACTTTTGATGTGATATTACATTTTTGACGGCATTTACTATGGCTTTACAGGCCGCGGTGCGGCGTTGTAGTCGCGACAGAAGTTACATCAAGGACTTCATAAACATGACTTAAGAGCACGTCGCAAAAAAGTGAACTGTCAAATTTGCGATATTTTTTTAGAACAGAATCCTGCGTAAACAAAAAATTATTCAAAATTATAGCTCATGTACTGTGAGAGGATGACTCTTACAAAAATAATAGGTGAATCAAAAATCAAAAAGTTTAAGTGTAAAGGTCGAAAGTTGATCTGAAAAATCATCGCATTCCAAGTTTATTTGCGATGTTATTCCATAACTTCATACTTTGTGAATTCTTATTCATCTATCATTTGTGTAAGAGTCATCCTCTCACAGTACATTAGCTATAATTTTGAATAATTTGTTATTTACGCAGGATTCTCTTCTAAAAAAACATCGCAAAACAGCTCACATTTCCGCGAGGTGCTCTTAAGAGCGTGTCAGATATTTTGACAGCTCTATATTTTGCGATGTTTTTTCATTGCATATTTCTAAGGCAGTGATCATCAATTTTAAATTCCGAAACATCTACTGTTTGCATAGCACATCCCTTTATAGATTATCTGAATCAGAATATATAATTATTGAGTCTTAGTGTAGCATCGTATTATGCATCCGAGTACCTTGCGATGTATTTTCAGATCAAATTTTGACACTTAAACTCAATAATTATATATTCTGATTCATAGAATCTATAAAGGGATGTGTTATGCAAACAGTAGATGTTTTGGAATTTAAAATTAATGATCATTGCCTTAGGAATATGCAATGAAAAAACATCGCAAAATATAGAACTGTCAAAACATCTAACACGCTCTTAAGAGTGAATTTGCCAAAACATCGCACGGCTTGTATGAATCATGAATCCAACATGTCGCGGAATTTCGATCTCTATGGCTTATTCGATTCTTCATTCCGATAGAAGACTTTCGTAAAAGAACAGTTTTTGTTTTTTTAAATTATTTTGTAGTAATTCTCTGACACAGAGGTCAAAAAACCCGTTTTTGATAAATATCTCGGACAAGAGCAAATCGATTCCAGGCAAATTATATACGATTAAGTAGTCCAATGATACAAAGCTTTTGGCTGTGACAACACTCTTGTCATTAGCACATATTAGTGACGTTACAGCTGTACACAGAAGGTGTGACAGGAAGGAAGACCACATATTGCAACTTACTCCATGTAAAGGTCTTTCAAACATTGCCTTCATTTACTCAAAAAGCCGCAATTGTGTGAAATCCGGTTAATAATGCTGATCGATGACATCGGTAAATAATATTCACAAAAATAGTTATATTCCGAAATATCTATAAATATCCGCTGTGTTGTGTTGTATTCATGTAGAAATAAATGTATTGTTAGTTTAATTGAAATATTTCTTTGACTAGATGATGCATTGTCATTTTAAATGTCATACGTTCGAATAAAGGTGAGTGTAAAGATGTAAAAGTTGGAATCGATACTCTTCCATGACATTTAAATGTGGCTTGTTGGTAAATATTGAATGAACCTATTGGTTTCTTTCTTCATACAATTGTTTGTCACAATAATCAAAATTCACATAAGAATCTGTGAAAGAAATATTGCTATACAACCGTAGATGCATTGGGTTTCATGATATTTGTTTCAATGCGTTTTTCGGACCCTTCCATTTGCAAAAATTACTTGAAATGTCTTTATTCCTCACATTGCTAACATTGTTAGCGACAGATTTATGAGTTTACGAAGGAGCAGGGCGTTAGTATTTGTTGAACAAATTCCCCTAATTTTATCAAACATTTTAGAAGAGTCTCTACGGAGAGTGTAATAAATAAATGTGTAACGTCATTTGTTTCCATGGAGACCGTTGTTTTCTGGAAGAGAGACTCAGAACAATTTGCTCAAAAATGCTTTAAATTGACCCCAGGTTTTGTTCGGCAAAGATAAACGATAATTTTCCATCCTATGGTTTTTGTTAAAAATTTTAATGCCGTATGAAGAACAAATTCCTTTTGGCAAATCCATAGTTTAAAGTTGAAAAATTAGTTAAGAGCAACAATTTTTTCAGATGATAACAGGTTGCCAAGGAGTTTGAGTTTCAAACTTTGAGGAGATGACAATCTAAAATCAAGTTTCAATCACCACTCACTAATCAGGTTGCAAATTTCGAGCAAAACTCAAAACGACTTTCACTAAACACTAAAAAAATAGAGGTTGAAAGCTGAACGTCAATTCAATGCGATATCTAGGACTGTGGTTCAACAAAAATGCTACAATGAAATCTCACATAATCAAAGCTACCAAAAAATCAAACAGAAGCAATGGAAACTGAAGCATCTCCTGAGCAGTTAAATTTTTTTTTCAAGAACATCATCCGTCCTATTTTTTGTTATGCTTCTCCAGTCTGGGCTAACCCATCGTTCACATCATCCGCTCAAATGGAGAGTGTTCAGCGAGCCGAACGCCAGATTTTAAGAACCTCTACCAACACAAGGAGAGAACGTACAAGATACATGTATGCGAACAACTCCGCGCTGTATTAAAAAGCTCGGACTGTAAGAATAGACCGTTTCATCACCAACCCATCTTTGGACTTCGTAAATCGCTGATAGCGATGACCCTGATATATAACAAATTGTCAAATTTCCTCATGTTGGCAACACGAAATATCTTCCAGTATCTTTCTGGTCCAAGTGGCAATCAGACGGAATTCTGTTTGCAAACGATCAGCTGGACATATTCAAGAAGAGTCAAAGGGACTTGCCGCGTACTGTGTACAGCACAAATCAGTAAGTCTCGATTCCTCTTTTCTCTTTAGGGGTCGTGCACATATGACGTCACACTTGCTATAAAAAATTAGTTTCCATAAAGGGCAATAACGCAGTCGGGACAGCAAATTTTGTTTACAGAACTCTGGTTACCCCTCCAAATATGGGATGTATTTAGGGGGTAGCCGGAGTACTAAAAGCAAAATCTCTGACCAGTTAGGGGCTATCCATAAATGACGTCTGCTTTTTTCCCACTTTTTTGACCTCCCCTCTGTCATATTCTGTCTGTTTTTCCGAACCCCCCTCCCCCCGAAACAGATGTCATATTTTCATAATAAAAAAGTGGGTTATAGACATGCTTTAACATTTCAAGAGAGATGAGAGCGAGCTCAACCAACGGTCGTTTCAACTCCTAACAATTGCAGGTTACGACATTCACTGCCGCAGTAAGTGCAAAAATATGTGCCATTGCCAATCACTACCAAAATTTTATCCCTGGACTACATGGGACTCTTCACTTCATCTTCTAATTTTTTTTTGAAAACAGACGTTTGTTTCCTCGGACCCCCCCTCCCTCTGTCTGTTTTCTCGGACCCCCCCCCCTTTCCTCTGTCATATTCTGTCTGTTTTCTCGGAACCCCTCCCCTCCCCCCTAAAATCAGACGTCATTTATGGACAGTCCCTTAGCAGTTATGGCCTTTTTGAATTTTATAGCAAGTGTGACGTCATATGTGCACGACCCCTTACCGCTACGTATGGGTTCTCTCCATGAGTAGCTCCTTCTCTCGCTGACGAAATAAGTCTTGCTTTTGTTTTTCATCTAATTTTTTCTTTTGACATTTTCTTTAATCGTAAATTTGGATTTTGCCAATATAAAATAGCTTATCAATGACTGACTATTGTAAGTTTGTATTTGCTCTTTTTAAACAAATAAATCATTAAAAAAATAGGTTGAACATGATCATGAACATGCATAATTGTTGCAAAAATGATGAAAAGTAAATGTAAAATTGGGAGGAAAATGACGTATTCATGATGCACATGTGACGTACGAACGTAACATTAATGTCTTCATGTTGCAATCCATCACATTACCAACTCGCCACGATAATGTGTTAGGATAGCATAGGATAAAGTGGGCGGAAACTCTGACTAGATATTTCTTGCATTTCTTGCTGCCAATGGGCCTGTTGTGCATTCCCACAGGTATTAGAGGTTGTCCCTTTTTATTCGATTGAGATAGTCAAGGACCGTTTTTGGTGAGTAGTTTTTTATTGATTTGGGGTTCGCTATAAAGTGTTTTGATCGAGCCATAATAAAGTCGGGACAATGACATAGAAGGTGTTCGGCTGTTTCGATGTCCCCGGAACGACTGCATAGAGGGCTCTTTGCTAGTCCAATCGTATGCGTATGTTTATTAAGGGAGCAGTGACCAGTCAGGATGCCAGTGATTCTCTTTACATCACGTTTGGTGAATGAGAGGAGACTCTTGGTGTGTGTGTCATTTATTCGAGTGCAGTTTTTGGCGTGTCTTGCGTAATAATGTGTTAGTGATGGATAAATGATGTTACTAGATTCACAAGCTACATCAAGGTCGAATGTGTTCAACAAGAAGGAATTAAGTAGCGGCACCAGGGCCGTAGCTACGGGTGGGCTATGGAGGGCGGATCCCCCCCTGAACTTTTCAGCGCCCCCCTGAGCTTTTCAGATCCACTCAACTTTTCAGCTTTTATTGTATACTAGTGGAGCGACAGTACACATTTTTTGAATTGTTTTTAAAATTAAAGTCTAATAGTCATTAAGGATTATACACTTAGCTAAACTTTTGAGCGTCTCATGGAACTATATTCGATGATCGGATAAACTTTGAACAAAGTGAGGCTTGAATCTCTTCAAGCGAATTGTACAAACATGGCCAAATTTATTCAATCTGTTAGCTATGAGAATTCATAGTAGATTCATTCAATCTCCACATACAAGTTTATTATTTATTCGAAGGTAATATATTTGGGAAGAGTTATAAACTCACTTTTTTTGAAAACTTGGTGTTGTATAAAGAAGTCCCTGGGGATAATTCATTAGAACACCTGACAATTTAGCTAAGTGTATTATTTATACTTTAAAACCAAACTGTCAAAGTCTGTAAATCTCATGTTAAGCTTGTCGAGTACTACAGGCACTTTGGCCACATCTGATGCCACAATTTTGAAATGGCTAAACCATGAAAGTCGAAAAATCTCGCTCTCTCCGCTCGCGAATTTCTATATTACCGACAGTTCAGAAACTAACAACTTTAGCAAAATTTAAATCGAAGAAGCAGTTGTTACTTTCAACTGGTATGTGTGAATGGTAGCTTTCGAAACAAAAATCTTCATAACACCTTTCCAAAGTATTCCATTGTATACCATAGCTACAGCGAATCTACTTTTCTGACACTGGTGAACTTTGGGGGCGCCGCCCCCCCTGAAACTTCGGTCTGGCTACGGCCCTGAACGGCACAAAGTTAGCTATTCACAGATCAATCTTCAGGCCAACGATTTTATATGGTAGTGAGAGTTTGGTGGACTGCAGATACCTGGAGGGAACAGTGGGACAATCATATTAGGAACAACGACATCAGGAAAAGTTTAGGGTATACGTCGTCGTGGAAGAGGAAGGTAAGAGCCGTCTGCGATGGTACGGGTACATTCAGAGGATGGGTAATAACAGGCTCCCAAAGAGTGTATTGAATGCACAGGTCCCGGGTGTGCGCCCTAGGGGTAGGCTAAGGAGAAGGTTTTTAGACTCAATTATATCGAAGTTAGGGTACTTTTAATGGGCGAACAAGCCATATATTTGGCAGAGGATAGGAGGGTATGGAAAAGGGTGGCCCATGATCACCGGGCGTAAAGATCTTAGACGGGAAGGTATAAACGAGCTATAAAGTTTGATGATGATGATGATCAAGACATACGTAAGCCACGTTCTTCAGTTTTTCAGTAAATAATAATCTAAATAGGCCAGCCTCAACTAGAGTAGAGGTACTGATTTGCATTATACCTTGCAATTTGCATGAAATATGTTCAAAGGAACGGGTTAGCTCAGTGGTAACGTACTGGCTTTCCACCAAGAATATCCGGGTTCAATCCTGATGGGGAAAAATTCTGCACAGGATTTTTCTTCATGAAAGCATGAAAGTAACGTTCCTAGGCACCCAGGCTTTATAATTTGGGTAGTTGTGAATTTGGTGCCGCAACGAATCGTACATAGAAGAATGACAAATATGACGTCGCCCATATTCGATGAATTCTGTATACAAATATCTGTCTGTCTTTGGACGGAGATATAATTGGCACCAGAAGAAATCCTAATGGTAAAATGCTAGCTACCGTTGGGCGTGGCTCGGAATTCACGTTAAGCATATGGTCCAAAAAATGCCTGCCGGTAAAACACATTGATGGGGCGAACCGGCATTTTAAGCCCAACGAATTTCCGCACTAGGTATGTGTGCAATTCACGACTGACACAGTAAAAGGCTCATTATATTGGACGCGATGCGAATCGCATCGCGTAAGGTCTGTGTGAAAGCTCAACTTGGCAGAACAAACATTTTTTTTGTCAAGTTGAGCTTCAACACAAACCTTACGCGATGCGATTCGCATCGCGTCCAATATAATGAGCCCTTAAAATATTCGGTAACGAAAGGATCTCTAAGAAGAATCCATGTGAGCAAAAGCTCACAAAAAATACGGAACTAGCAAATAAAAGTGACCCGGATGTTATTATATATTATATGTTCAATTTCGTTTTTTTGCTTGACAGAGATATTTCTGTAAAGTAAAATGTAATTTGTAGCCAGATACACATATTCGGGAATTGAGTCCAATTTTCATGTAAAACATCATGTTAATTATTATCTTTTTTGAAGGTATTTTCATTGAGCTACGTGAAAGCAATGTAAACTTTAAAACATTTGTGTTGGCAAAACGTTTAATTCAAAAATTAAGATTCATAAAACGTAAAATCTGAAAAAGAGAAATGACCGAAAACAGTAAAAATTTTAGCATTTGTTGCTGCTGTTCATGTTCGGATATGAATAATTCCCTTTTGTTTCAAAATTAATTTTGCCATTACACGTCACGTCGAAGTGGTTTTAGAACAAAATGGTGGGAGCGTTGTAGGTTTAAGATATTCAAGAGTTGATGAACTTACAAAGAAATATAGTTTTTAGTGTTCGATATAAAACGTTTAACATTTTTAATTCATTTAAAAGGTGAGTTCGTTTTCGAGATAAAAGCTGAACATTTTTTTCTGCATGTATGACGACCCAACATTTTAAATACAAGCTACACTTTAAAAACACCTTCACTTTTCATAAGTTAATGACTCATTTAAAAGCTAAGGTCACATTCGTTAATTTCTAATTTTAAAAATAACTCAATCTAAAAAAATTCATTTGCTGTTATGCATGACTAAATCTTCTACATACGTTTGCGTTTTTCGACCCTTTCGATTTTTAAAATTACTTCAGTATAAGAATCTTACCTTCCATGACGTAGACGATACTCCCCACATCTC
>WJQU01002075.1:0-25000 GCA_029228625.1 Pseudolycoriella hygida | reverse complement strand
CGAACGATTTTACAAAATTTTAATTTCAATTAATTTTGTTTTAGATACCGACACAGATTTTTCAGAATCCGAAGGTTTAAGTTCACTGCAAATTTCAGCCCCAGCTAAGCTAGGAATTAGACAGACAGAGCAATCTGGTTAGTAAAACAAAATAAAAATTATTATTTTTTTTTAATCAAATTTTTTCAAAGAAGAACACCAAGTTCACCGAATAGAAACCAAACAAGCGCCTAAGCCCAGCCAACCAGAAGTTGTTCTTAGTGATGGTGAGTTTTTTTACCAATATTTGTGCCTCATAAATTTTTATCTTCAAAATTTTGGCCAAATTTTTTTGACTATCGGCTTTAAATATTGTTGAAAAATCCAATCTTTAATTGAACTTCAAATAATACATTTTTTTCACTTGCCTATGTATCGATTCGCCAGATGGCTCGTTTAAATCCAAACGAAAGTGAATTTTTTCCGTTTCACTGTGTAATTAACTTAATTTTATTCAAACACTAATTTAAAAATGGTGAGTTTGTTCAACGGTAGACTAGACTAGTGATTATAGACTAGATCCATTCACCATCGAAACATTTAAGGGGTGTGAGGAGATCCTAAATTAAATAACAATACAATTTTTCCCTATTGCAATTGTGAATCATTAAGTGAATGTAGCGAGTTGCATTGCATGCTTGAAATTGAACTTTTGACATCAGTACGTATCACGCGTTTAGTGCGGCGTTGACTTATGTCAAAGTATATAAAATGGCATAATATGTCAAGCACCGAAAAATGGTTTTCTTGGCAGCTTATGCGCTTCATCATGAAATTTCGCATGCTTTTACATAAGCCATCGTCCACAGTGTGGGATTTGTAAGAATTTTGGACATCATACCAAGGACGGCCCCAAATTTGGAAATTTTTGTGTCCCCAAAGTTTAGTTGTATTCAGAAAGGACCTACCTTTCATTGTGCTAACCGATTCAAAATATTGTGTTTGCGATCACCTCAAAGTCAGGTAAGTTTCTTAGATCCTTATTATCCCTAAAAAGGACATTTTTCCAGGGTATTACAAAAGTCCGCCCAGAAAAGGTTTTTCATCATTTTTTTTTGTAGTTTCACTCATTTTTATACAGCTGTAGACTCTATTTCTTATTCAAAAAATTAAACTGTAAGAGAAGACATGACCAAAGACCCGTACGTATCAGAATAGATGTGAAAAACAAAATAGATGTGGCAAAAAGACTCTAACGTATCTTAATATAGTAATAAGCAGAGAATCCAACGTTTTATGTTCTTTTATAACTATAAGGATTTCAAAGATCCATAGAAATTACCCAAGGTAATGTCAGAGGCCCTACTGAAGTACATCTCAGACCATTCAAATCTAGAAATGGTTATATCCAAGGATTGGGTCATTTTCCCCCTAAAATCCTGAAACACGTGTTCTCTAAAATTTTGTTCTACACAACTTTGCCTTTGGAAGCAACCTTCTACCTCTTATAGTTCTAGAAATATGGGTCATCCCTCCCAACTCTAGAAGTGGTCATATCCCAAGATTGTGGCATTTTTACCCAAAATCCTGAGACATGTGTCCGCTAAAATTTTATTCTCTACAGCTCTGCCTTTGGAAGCAACTTTGTACCTCTTATAGTTCTAGAGATATGGATCATCCCTCCCAATTCCAGAAGTGGTCAAATCCCAGGATTGGGGCATTTTTACCCAAAACATTGAGAAACCTGTTCACTAAAATTTCATTTTCTACAACTTTGCCATTGGAAGCAATTTTCTACCTCTAATAGTTCTATAGATATGGATCATCCCTCCCCATTCTAGAAGTGGTCATATCCCATGATTGTGGCATTTTTACCCAAAGTCCTGAGACACGTGTTCGCTAAAATTTTTTTCTCTACAACTTTGCCTTTGGAAGCAACTTTCTACCTCTAATAGTTCTATAGATATGGATCATCCCTCTCAATTCTAGAAGTGGTTATATCCCAGGATTGAGGCATTTTTACCCAAAGCCCTGAAACACGTGTACCCTAAAGTTTCATTCTCTACAACTTTGTCTTTGACAGTGAATCTCTATATTGCATAGTTAAGGAAATAAACACGAAAAACTGTTTTCGTACATCGCCAAGAAACTCGTCGATTCCATTGGTCCCGGTGCCCCGACCCCATAACATTTTTTTCTTGATTTTCTGACATCAAGTCCTTTCATTTGACACCAACATGAGCAATTTCCGTGCTATACTTGCTGAGATATTTACGAAAAAGTTTCACCGAACCACGAAAAACTTTTCCGACCATATCTCCGGAACCAGTTGAGCGATCTTGCTCACCTTTGAACTTGAATCCTGGGAAAAAAAATTGATCGGTGCAGTCGTTTAGAAAAAAATGACGGGACGAACAGACGGGCATTTTTTTTTTTGCTGATTCGTCATCTCTAGACGATATTAAATTCCCGTCTCGATTTACCCCATGTTACAATAAAAGTGTTTGTAGTAAACGTATAAGACCTTAGTACTTCGAACGGATCCAATGAAGAAAAATAATGTTTTAAGAGACTCTAGTTGCACCCTGTGAAAATGTCCTTTTCAAGGATAATAAGGATCTAAGAAACTTATCTGACTTTGAGTTGATCGCAAACTCAAAATTTTGGGTGAACTCAAAAATCGGTTAGCACACTGAAAGGCTCTTTTTGAACACAACAAAATTTTGGGTACACTAAAATTTCCAAATTTGAGGCCGTTCTTACTATGGTGTCCAATATCGTTACAAATCCCGCACTGTGCGTCGTACTAAACACGTGCATTATAGTTAAAATATTACAAGTAGATAATCTCTATAGTTTAAGTTTTGCGATTGTCTTCTTTGAATATCTTCATTGTCCACAATTTTCCATACCAAGCTGAATCCGCATCTTAACATCATTTCAATTGATTTTCAATTGATTTTTCCTGTTTGCTTAGGCAGCATTTCTTGCTGCATAATTTCCAGCGAGCGCATGTTGACAGTTACTTCTAAAAATCGCAGTTAGTTCCTCACAAGTGACGGGCAAGTAGCAACCGTTGACAACGAGGTGGGAATTATGCATCAAGAAAAGCTTTGAACAGATCTGGAAAAATCCATTGAAAAGTGTTTAAAGGGGCGATACGGATCGACCTCAAATCATTCTTTCTCCTTACATTATGACAGGCGTCGGTTCACAAAGTAACTTACATAGTTCTTGGAGATTATAGCGCATATTCACATGCAAATCTTGTACTTCAAGAGCTTAAGTGTCCCCTCTTCTTATGAATGTTTCTGTAGGTTCTTTTAAACCGAGGAGGGTAAGAAATCAAAAAGTTGTTAGTCATTAATCCCAATTACACACCAAATGCAACAAATTCCTAATTCATCACAATGAAGGACTAGTATCTCGATGTCGTTAGATTTAATTCATTCATCCGACTGATAAGCTGTAATGTCTTTTCGAGTAATTGGGTAATAAACAGGATATTAAAAGCTGATTTCAGCCGATATCTTCTCAACCTGCTTGCTGATTTCGGCTTTTTAAACTTTCTGGTGAAAAAGCGATTCTCGTTTCTTATATTTCATTCATCAGTCGGTGGGTTTTTTGACAAAATCGTATGAAATCCGTTGCTTGAAAAAAATGGTACTCTCGATTGTCAGTAATTTCGTCCTAGCAAACTAAGAACTTCAATTCTTAATTCTTGTTCTCTTTCCGGTTAACTTCCGCCGAATTTGGCTGTTCAGATCAATTTATTTCGTTTAATCTCCGTTTGTTGCGGCGTCAGCTTGTGTCAAAGTATACGAAATTCATAAGGTAAAAAGCTCATAGACAAGCAAATTTCGTTATGAAATTTTGTATACTTTGACATAAGCCGACGCCGCACAAAAAGCGTGGATTGTCTCATGAATACGAAATGATGGAAAGTCCAATGTCCTTGCATGCATCTAAGTACTAATTTTTGTTTTCAAATTTGTTATTTTCGTTTCGTTTTGTTTTATTTACTTTTAGCCAATGTCGATTTTCTCAGCATGGAAAGAGCACACTCAGGCAAGCCACCAACTGGTAGAGGTAAATTGTTTGATTTTCTCATACATTTTAATTCTGTAGCGTAGAAAATGCTTGCTTTGCTTTTATTCATAATTTTCCTAATCTTTCCCTAATTCCCTTCCTTTTAGCTTTACTAACAAGATCGTACGATCAAGAAACTGAAAGCACTTCATCCCAATACTCTCATCCATTGCACATTCAATTTGATGATCAAGAATACTTTCAAATCAATAAGCTCGATTATTTACGACTCTTATGCAAAGCCTATTTGAATTCTGGTGTAAGCACATTGAATGATCCCCTTCAACATTACAGTCACACCGATGAAAGTTTTTCAAATCAAAGTGAGACCTCTGACAACTATGCGTATGAGTTGTTACGCTCTTCAAGCTATGATTCAGAAGAAATCTATCAGGAAATCGACTCAGCATTTCTTCGCAATAAGATCTATAGTTACGCGAAAGCGCAAGGAACAGGTGACAATCATACATTGCCAGAGAAATATAATTCTCATTTAGAAACTAACGAACCGTTCCGTACGACTTCCCATTTCGGTTTCCGAAGTCCCAGAGACATGAAGAAGCCAATCAATTATCACATTCCACCACACAGAAGTTACTACAAGTCGTTGTCTCGTGCAATGTCCATCGAAGAAATATTTTCAAGTGACAAATATGTTACCCTTCCAGATGAGTGCATTCGTATAATTTTCCAAAATAAACTTGCGACATACAAAGGCCACAACCAAACCCCGAAGAAGAAATTGAGATTGTCGTCGGTGGACGAAAAGGATGAAATGGAAAATAACGAGAATCCGTTCAAAAAATTCTTCGGGAACGTTGATGGCGATGTCGTTACCGCCGCTGAAACGAATCGTCCAATCTGTAGTCGAAGTTGTCCTGATGTAGCAATAACTGCACGGAATATTGAAGACTTCGTCGAAAATGAAAAGATGAGTAAATTTGAAGAAGAGATAGTGAATGTACCCACTGCTCAGTCGGAATATTCAGATTACGGCACCCAAAGTGAGAATGAACGTCAGCAGTTTTTGTTTGGAGTGGCAAATCAACAAAGCTGTGCTTCTTCACTCTCCGAGTTCGATCGAAAAATACATTCATTGAAGCGCAGTCTATCTGAAAGAAAAATCAGTAGCAAAACTGCCCAGGGCAACGAAACTTGTTGGGATCAATTAAACAAATCGTCTGATTTATATGCAGAGGATGGCAGCAATAGCATTCTTGAAGATGTCACCAATAAACCGAGACTGTCGCGAAGTTTACCTTTGGAACGTGAGAAAAAGTTACTGTCTAGAAGTGTGCGAAATGAGCGAAAGAAAGAATTCACCGAAATTTGGATGAGTCATTTGCGGGCATGCCAACAAAATCGAAATGACGAAGATGATCGATCGTCGCCATACTCAAATATGGAATTCGATCCGATGGAAGAAGAAATCTTAACGAAAATTGATGAAAATCATTTGGACAAAGACGATGAATCTATTTTTACTAAAATCAAAACCGTTATCATAGAACGGGGTGTCAATAAAAAGTTGAGTTCAAACGAAGAGTTGAATCATTCGGACGCAAGTTCGGAAATGTTTTCGACATCCACACCAAAGTTTCACAAAAATGGTCGATGCGAGAATGAGATGTCCAAATCTAAAGCGTCCAATTCATTGACGTTCGTCATGGCAGAGATGCCTGCAGAAAAAATGTCCACTGAGAACGGTACATCTCAACAGATCGACGAAAAACAAATGATTTCGGAGAAAAATGCGGCAGACACCGAAAAAATTGATGTTGAAACTCCAACGTCGAGCTCAAGAAGTCGTAACGTGAAACGAAATTTCATTGTAGAAAATATTCGAAATGTTTCTCAACGCAAACGAGCGCTCAAAGCTAAAAAGCCAACAAAACCAACGATTCGCTCACAGTCAGCTCCCCGGCTCCACATCGACGACCTTCGGTTACGACGCAATAGAGCGCTGTTCGACGATCAATGTCCCTTTGTAAGTGAAAATGAAGTTACACCATTGACGACTCGTACTGCAAGCGTATGCACCGACTCCGAATCGGTTTCGATCGATCTGGAGAAAGCATGCCAAGACCTTGTTGATTTCGCAACATCGTCCGTCACTAAACGAAAAGTGGAAATGGATGAATTGAGCGAAAATGTGATGGAACTGAAAGATGTTGTTAAACGATGTGAAGAACAAATTGAATTCCTATTTTTGGACAAAATGGAAAAAGAGATTGATGAAATTTTCAATTTACACAAAGAAATCAACAATGACAATGCTCAGCATAAAGACAAATTTGATGCGAAAATTCTGGAAGATAACGAACGATTGAATCAGTTGAGTCTGGATCTCAACAATTTTTGTGATTGAATTCACTTTTAGCACGAAATTGCATTTACTTTGTATTCTCTAAATCTTTTAATTGTTAATTTATTTTTTTCTTATTAGTTTTTCTTACAAAAAAAGAAAGAAAAGAATTTTCGGGTGCGACTACCGTTTTCATTAAATAATTTGGTTCTTATTTTGTCCTGTAAACGAAAAAAAAACTCAAAATTGTTTCAAATGATTAGCTTTTACTTCAATGTTTCAGTGGATCACAATAGAGAATTGTGTTTACTTTTTCGCATCCATACGATTAACACTTTTACTGACAAGATATGTAGCAAATAAAACAAAATTTAAACAATTTGAATTGCTTCTTGCGTGCTGTAGTTCACCTTTCTTGCACGTCATTATGTTTAATTATTGTAAGTTGTTAAAAATTCGAATTTGTGAGTGAGTGGGTCGTAAATATTTCCAAAAGGGGAAATGAAGTGACCACCGGCTCGATATCTTCATACAAAGTTACGGACAGTGACGCAGTTTTGTATGAAGAAATCGATCCGGTGCTCATGTCATTTCCCTTATGGAATTGGCTTATAAGAAGAAAGGAAAAATCTCGCTGTAATTGTTGCTAATTGAAATATTCCGGTTCTGAAAATAATGTCATCTGATCTATCATTTCAACGCATTGAGACTCAGTAAGTAGTCGTCAATCGTAATATATTTGTCTGTGTGAACCGATCTTAGCCAAACGCACGACAGTCGCGACAGTTGCACAAAGGTGAAAACCAGCATAACAAGCTAAAATTATGCTTGATGTGCTGGTTTTGATTTTGCTGGACACCTTACACAATGCTCTCAATCATTCAATGAAAGTGTGAAAGTGACGAACATAGTAGACTGTCCAGTTTCATATGAATAGCTCCTGTATATAGCGTGCGGTCCTGTACTGGTCCCTATGAAGTTAAAACCCACGGCGGGCGCAAGTCTTTATCACAATACATGGGAAATTGTTTTGAAAAAGTTCAAAAATTCTGTTTCCCCCGTTCAGCATCCTAGTCCCCCTCTTAACCTTTCTCCCAATCCACTATTTCTCATCCCTTATTCATGTGCAGTTGTACATGTACAGCGACCGAATCCTTAGATTGTGTAACTTATCATTTTAACACCTGGTCTGCAAATACATTGAAAATCAGCAGCGTCATAAGTATAAAGCATTCAACACAACAAAACGCCGCCGTTAACGCCATCTACCTTCAATGCTTGTCATGAAATCAACTTTTAGTTTTGGCGAGGCTCATCAAAACGAATGAATAACAGTTTTTGGGTGGTTCCATTGGGAAATGTAGGGAACACTCGGATCTCATCAAGTACACACCGCGATTTTTATCGCGTTAACATTTTTTCCCACTAAATCGCATATGGCCAGCAACTTTTTAGAAGATTGTAACGCTGTATCTCATTCAGAAAACAAGTGATATGAGTGTTCCTACGTTACATTTTATTTACCTACACCGTTGAACTACCCTGTTATACAACATAACACGAACCAATTACTTTGCACGTAAGATTTGCAGCGCGGAAACCCTTTTCTTCGCAAAAGGAATAATTTTGCTGTTGAAGAAAAGACGTACAGTTTTACACCGACACGAACTAAATGTATTCATTCGTTTTGAAAAGCCCCGCCAAAACCGAAAATTGATTTCATTACAAGGATCGAACGTAAATGACATTAACTGCGTATTCTTGTTAAGAATAGAATACAACATTCCCCAATACACACGAGATGTGTACGTACGCGCGGGCGAATCCCAAGCGAAAAGTACACATCGAGTGTGTATTGGGGTATTTTAAAGATATTTTTCTGTGATAGTGAGAGTGTGTTGGTGCACATACCGCACCAATAGTATATTTCAACATACCCCAATACACACGAGATGTGTACGTACGCTAGAGATGAGCGGGTTGCCCGAAACTTCAAAAAACCCGACCCGAAACCGAACCCGAATTGTTTTTTTCGGGTTCATGGGTTTCGGGTTTCGAAAATTTTAATCGGGTCGGGTTCGGTCCGGGTCGGGTTCGGTCCGGGTCGGGTTGTTGTATCATTTTATTCGGGTCCCGATCCTTTATTGACTTTTTATATTTTACAAAACTCGTCTAAATTTTATCATCTTACATCACGAATTTTTTTTTAGTCTAAGGTCTGTGAAGAATGCAGACGTCGGGCGTTGAAATAATTTTTGTTTCGAAGTAATTTGGGTTGTGAGTTTCGAAAAACTTGGGTGTCTGGTTTGGTCCGGGTCGGGTTTTGAAACAGTTCGGGTTTCGGGTTTCGAAAATTTTAATCGGGTCGGGTTTTGAAACAATTCGGGTTTCGGGTTTCGAAAAATTTTATCGGGTCGGGCTCGGTCCGGGTCGGGCTTCGAAAAATGGTCGACCCACTCATCTCTAACGTACGCGCGGGCGAAGCCCATGCGAAAAGTACATCTCGTGTGTATTGTGGTATTTTGAAAGATATTTTTCTGTAATAGTGAGAGAGAGAGAACACACATTGGGGTATTTTGAAAGATATTTTTCTGAAATAGTGAGAGAGAGAACACACTCTCACTATACAGAAGAATTATCTTTCAAAGTATCCCAATACACACTCGATATGTACTTCTCGCTTCGGCTTGCCCGCGTGTAGGTACACATCTCGTGTGTATTGGGTATACTATTTCTATGCTTATGACGTTGCTCATTTAATGTATTTGTAGATCAACTGGTAAAATGAAAAGATGCACAATCTAAGGATTCGGTCACTGTAATTTACGAAATATTGGGTACAGTCAAGTAGCACAAATTAAGCGAGCTCTATGAGTTCGTTTCGTGAGGTCCTTATCTTTCATTTAAAACTTAGAACTAGGACCCGACGTACAACTTTTTCACATTTTTCTTTTAATTAGGCCTCTTTTTTAGATTTATCAGGTTTGGGACTGCTTAGAGCCAAGAAACACAGATCTGCTGATCCTATATCCCGTTCATCACGTGAATCTGTGTTCGCTAGGAACTTGTCCAGGACAAGTGGTCTCAGCTTTAGCACATCTAGCGATCTGATCACATGATCATCTAGAATCCTATGTGTCAATAGACAAATAATGTGATGGCCCGTTTCCTCACCAAGGCCACAGGTACAGTCGGGATCACTGACGATTCCCATTTTAGCCACAGTGTCCGGTGATCGCTCCCACAACTCTCATTATTCGATCCCGGTCCATGTGCAACAGTTCCTCGCCCAACCACGATCGGCCACTAGGAAGAATCTCTATGAGCGTGCCAATGCTTGTTCGCCTCTTACCATGTCCAGCGAGGGGTCATCCACCGGTCCAAAATTTGTACCAAAAATTCCATTTCCATAACAAAATTCCAGATATTCCAAAAATTCCATCGAAATTCCAAAAATTACATCGAAATTCAAAAATTCCATCGAAATTCCAAAATTTCCGAAGTTCAGAAGTTCCGAATATTCCAAAAATTCAAGAAATTCCAAAAATTACACAGAATTTCCAAAAATTCCACAGAAATTCGATCGAAGTTCCAAAAATTTCATCTAAATTCTGGAATTCAGAAATTCCAAAAATTCCATCGAAATTTCAAAAATTTCACTTAAATTCCAAAAATTCCAGAAATTACATTTTAATTGCAAAAATTCCATCAGCCTGTACCAAAAAAAATGAAATGGATAACCCCTCGATGTCCAATCCAAAGTGACTGTGATATAGGAATGAACTGTTCCGGTCCGTGGCTAACAGACCTATAACCTGTCTTAAAAACGAAAAGTTTAAGAACTCCGAGGTCACTGGCAATGTCAAACTTTTGTTTGGAAATTTTGACATTGCCTTCAATTGACCAGTTATTTTAAGTGTTTTTGTGTATGTGAACTGGTCAAGACAAACACACACTAAGCAGACTATATGAAGAACACTTTGATATGAACAGCCTGACTGTAATTAACATCTTAAATGATACGAATATCTCAAGAAAACACTTCAGGTAAACATTTTTCATTTTTGCACTGAGCACGATTTGTTTTTGTTGTTGTTGTTGTTTTGAATTTTTTCGTTTCGTCTATGCTTGCGTGTTTGATAATGAGGACTGGACTATCCAGAAAAACATAGATTTATATATCCTTAAGCTGGTAGGTCAATCACTCCAAAGAATATATTCATGTACGAGCAGATATCGCTCATTTTTTAATTGAATTTTAATAAATAAGATCGTTCGTTCAAGAAAAAATGAGCGAGTGTTTCGCCAAAAACAAGCATAGAACGGGCAATTTATGTTTTATAGTTAGACTAAAGGTCGATGGAAAAGAAACAAAACATACTTCATGTTGTGTCTAATGTTTTCGCTTACACGTTGTACAGTACATTAATATACTTGTGTGAGTTATTGACAAACTTCGGGGACGACGTGAGGGGAGGTTTTGCTTCATTTCTTTTTACTGTGAGACTTCAGAACTAAGTAAGCAATTTCTTTTAGTACCAAGTTCAAGACACTCCTTTTTCGAAGGCTTCGTTTTTTATTTGCTTCTTTCGCTGAATTATGGTTTGTCGACTCCGGAGAACTCCGATTTTCCAAGCTACAGCAAGTTACCCTCAACGAACGGGTGATTTTACAATCAACAATTTCGGTTCAATTCATTTGAAAGATGGGAATCAATCGTCAAAGTTATAAGCGAATCTCTCGTTGATGTTGCATGTGGTACTCGCTTTCCCGGTTCGAGAGAGACCTGTAAATAACTTTTAAATGTTGGTCGGGAGTTGGCATTTATTGACAGGGATTTTCCATTGTCATATTTTGATTTAATGTACCGTTCATAAAGGATGTTGCCACGGGGATGTCACATATTCATCAATATTCATTCATAATTCTTTATTACCGAAGAAGAAACAAACGATTTGTAACTCGATTCGGCCATGTAACGCAAATTTGTCGATGTTGCCGAATCCTATAACAAACTGAAAATTAAAAAACGGAATCTATAAAATGTAGACGGAATTCAAAAACTCCAAAAAATCTTGTAAATTCGATGTAAATTTTTATAGTAAGTGACACCCTCGTGGATGTTGCGCGAAAATATAGCACTGAGGTAAATATCTACAAGAGACGCAGGAATTGTGTTTATAGTATATCGTGAATCTAAATGAAGAGAGCGCACCACATTCACATAAATAGTAGTGAAAAAGTGAACTAATCTGTCTAACTTGATCTGTCAAATAACATAGAATGTGACAATACGAGCATACTTGCATAATGCCATCTATTTTCAAAGAAAATCGCGATATACGCCGCCGACGGCGACGTATGCGTTGAAACCTTATCTAAGTATTGTGTAGTATGCCATACGTAACGAACGTGTTATGAGATAATAAGTGTTATGACATAATACGTGCACGGCGTTCGTAATACGTGCACGGCAGATAAAATACGTCCGTCGGCGGCGTATATTATAAACACAATTCCTACGTCGCTTTTAGATATTTTCCTCATTTCCTTCATTTAATTTCACTGACATTCACAAGCAATGGTAACGTAGGAGAGGTAAACTACTTTTGGCAAAATTGTTCGGAAAGTTCTAACCTTTTTCATTACTGATCAAATCACGGTCAGTAACTCAAGGATATGCAATTTAGAGTAGTTTATGTCTCTGTAATTTATGTGTGCGGAAGGATTCAGGAAAGAAGAAGCCATTAACATAATTCAATTCATCATTTGTTGAGGTTGAGACATTTGCTATAAATATTTATGTTTTTCAGGTGAGAACGTACAAAATGGTGATCATTCAGATGCACACGTGAGCACATTTTCTCATAGCAGTAAAGAGGTAAGATTTAATTGAACTTTTCTCACTGTGCAATAATCTGTAAAAATATTCGTTTAAATTTATCAAAACCACATGATTTTCTGTGGGGTTGGCGAGCTCTCAAGATGGACCTGTCTGTTTTGGCCTCAACGGAAGTGGAACAGTCCGAACCCTGTGGGTTTGGTCAACTGTTACCCCTTTCCTCGCAAGAGGAGAAAAGCTATAGAGATTAGAAAAGGTCTCGACTTTCACCCAAGGTGAGATCATGCTTATCCATTTGATATGCAGACGTATCGCGTTTTACAAGCACTCGCTTGTTTGGCGCATCTTAATTCTTCGCCCGGGTGGACAGTGCGCTTGACGCTAATGGAGGTACGCACGTTAATCTACAACTGTTTTTTAGATTTATCAGGTTTGGGATGGCTTAGAGCCAAGCAAACACAGGTCTGCTGATATTTTGTTCATCACGTAAATCATTAAACTATTAAATGTACAACTGTTACTCTGTTAAGTTGAAAAGGTTCCTTCTGTATTCACTGTTCTATTATTAAGTCAAGGAGTCGATTTCGGCAGTAGGCTGTCTCATCATGAAATGTATGTGGTTGGTCGTACTCACACTCCTATGATTTTACAATTAAACATTTCATGCCATAGTAATTAAAAACAAAAGCAAATATCCCGTAGGCTTTTCCTTTTCAGTATTTTCCTTTTGTATATCAAAAGCAACAAATTAACTCTTCAGAATTATCAAAATTTTACCTGCGGCTAAAAAAAAAAAAGAAACAACGAGGCTCTACTGGCACTCGCCTTAATTTTTCTCTACGTTTCACTTTACTTCCTAAGCATCAACCTTGGCCGTAGCTATGAAATGTTGAGCTTTAAGTATCAATTGACTTGTACAGCGCCCCCATGCCTCAAAACAAATATTTTCAGAGAAAAAGTGGGTTGGCTGTTCTGTTGGAAGATAAGAAAGTCATCCTGTCAGCTGTTATGAACATATGTTGGTATGATTTCGTTCTTGATTTATTCTAACAGTTTATAACAGTTGAGGGGTCTCATAACTTTCAAGTGCCCACCCATATTTTGCTTCGAAATATGTCTATTGGGTAAATATACATTGTTGTTACAAGTCAAATGGCACCGTAAGGTTAATTTTACTTACGGACCGGAACCTCTTACACACATCCCACATTCGGAGTGCGTGAAAGCGATGAAGAATTGGGTGAGGTCGGAATTCACTTACTATTGGAGCGCCTATGAAGGAGGAACGCACACGAAGCGTTTCTTCCCGATGCCCGATGGGTAGGGATTGCAACCGGTTTTAAAAAGCGGTAGAAAACCGGTAAAAATCCGTAGCCATTGAAAACCGTTTACCGGTTTTCTGCATTTGCGATACTGGTTTTTTCATCAATATTTTCAAATTAAAATAACGCGCTCGCATTGACGCTTCGGATTGTACTTGACTGACTAGATTGACTCTTTTATAAAAATAATGAAAGAAGCGAAAATTAGGAGACGTTATGTCGACGTGAGGTCTATCTTCCCACCGCTGACGCCATTCTATCGTTTACAATGACGCAACTACAAAATGAAACGTCTAATCTCTCTGCAAAGCTAGTTGATGCTTGGGGAAGGCGCATCTCAGAAAGACATACAAATCTGTCTGGTGTTCTGAAGTATATACACCACAGAGACTTTTCATCTTTGGGCGATAGTTACAACGAGGAGAACATCACAGACACCAATATGTCAGCTGAAGTATCGAAATTCTTTCCGATACCGAATCAGAAAAGAGCAGAATCTGTCAAGGAAGAACTAAAACTTCACAAATAACGAACATCCTCTCCTCTTTACTTATAACTTCATTGATTTTTGATACGTAGTTCGAGCCACTTTTACAAACTGATGTAAACTAAAAAGGAAAAATAAAGAATGGTCCCGGACAGTCTTACATCAGGATATGCATTGAGTGAGACTGCTGAAATTGAAAACATTCAATCGAAAAAGTGTCTTTAAAAAATTGTCAGACAAGAAATGAAATTGATGGAAGCTGGAGGTAGTCGTGGGCGGTATTCGACTAAATGTTACCAATACCTTTTAGAAGTAAAATTTAGGAGTAAGTCCGAACGCTCTTTCTTGTGGTATTCCACATGAATTAGGAAAACAAAAATTAGGAATAACAAAAATTAGAAAAAAACATTAGGAAACTGAAAATCAGGAAAAAACATTTCTTTGCCAAACAAAATTCAGGAAAAACTAAAATTAGGAAAAACAAATATTAGGAAAAACAAAAATTAGGAAAAATCAAAATTAGGAATCAGGCAATAAGGAAAAACCAAAATCAGGAAAATAATTTTTGAGAGAATGCGCCGCAGGCCGTGATAAATCCTGGAAAATAAAAAAGCGGGGTCGAGGGGCGGCAGTCAAGGGGAAATATCCCCCCTATCGGGGTTCGAGGCAGAGCCCCATGCACTGAAGGCAGCCTGCAGGGCGTTAGTAGCTCGCCGCAGGCGCGGGGGTTTAGGGGGCAGAGCCCCCTATACTTACTTACTTATCAGCCTTTCTAACCCAAGCGGGTTTTGGCTGACTCTACAACGTTTCTCCATCTGGAGCGATCCTGGGCCAGACTTCTCCCAACGTGGTCGTCGTTGTTGAATCCGTCCGTTTATCCGAGGCTCATTGTAGAGTTTCTTGAACTGTGATTTTTTTTACGAGGAAGAGGCGTTAACACTTCGCTCAACCCACTGATCCGTTTCCCCGACAACCCGTAGGCAAGTTGTCAGGTAGCACTCTTAAGTTTAGCACAAAACTACGAAGAGAATTGAGGTCCCAGGGACTACGACGTGGACGTAAAAAGAGCAATTGATAGGTAGACAGTTGCACGCCTTGCATATGACCCGGACTACCACACTCCGCTCATATGCTATCAAGCGCTACCCTATCTAACTACCCAATCCCCTATATACCCCCCTATATAGAGCCCCCTATATACCAAAAATAATATTGCGACCTACTTAGGAATTGAAAACTTTGATGTTTTTCCTGATTTATTTCCTTCCTGATTTTCGTTTTTCCTAAATTTGGTATTTCCTGATTTTTGTATTTCTTGATTTTTGTTTTCCCTTATTTTAGGTTCCTGATTTTTTGATTCCTGTTTTTTGCTTTCCTAATTCAGGTGGACATTCCTTTCTTGTATTTGTCTGTGTCCGAAGATTAGGGGCAATAAGTTGGCAAAACACACTCGATATAACTTTCCTGCATAAATTTTTTTAAGAAATTAAAGCTGTAGAAGCTGAAGCTTCTGAAACACTAAAATACATTTACATTTATTGGTTCAAGTACCAAGATCGTATTTTTTATACCAAAACACTGTGAATATCATATCAAAATTTACCGGTACTTTACCGGTATATTTTTTCCGAAAAGACGGTATTACCGTTTACCGGTTTAAAAAAAAAAAACGGTTTTTGCAATCTCTACCGATGGGAGGTGGGCAAGAGAACTGCTTAACTTGGACAGGGGACGCATCAAGAGGGTAGTGGGGGACATTACCGGGCACTGCGGATTGAGTAGGCACCTGGCAAAAATGGTAATCTCTAACGATCCCGGCTGTACCTGCGGCCTGAGTTAGGAAACGGGCGTTCAAGTTATATGCGAGTGCCCGAAGTTCTCCTCACCGAGGCCTTCGGACTCTAGGAAGTCATGTGGTCCAACCTGCAACGTTATCCAAGATGGGACCAGCCGCCTAGACAGGTTCCTAGTCGGGACTGGGAGGTTTGTAAGATTTACATGATGAGCGGCTTACGTAACAAAGGATCATCAGATCTGTGTTTCAAGGTCGAGGAATGGTCCGACGTAAACTGATAAATCTAAAAGCCCAATTTTACAGCCCAATTTTTTCAACAAGTTGTGCTTTTGTATGAATCTCACGTAATATTTGTTCGAAAATACTTGTTCCGTCCGAATTTTTATTGTTGTTTTCTCCTCGATTATTTTTTCGGTAGTTGTTTCATTATACAGGAAGAGAATCGTAAGATTGTGCAACTTTTCTTTTTCACAAAAAACAGAATTTTACACGAACAAAAACAAACGAATAAGTGGAAAGAGAAATAAAAGAGGTGAACAAGCTTAAGATTCTCTTGCTGTAGGATATTTTGACTGCGTTGGTGCGAATTTTTCTTTCATAATAATTAATGGTTTGGTAAATTTTTTATAGGATGTTTCAACCGAAGGATCGCCGAAAAAGGATAAGAAAAAGAAGAAGGGACTTCGAACACCGTCATTCTTAAAGAAAAAGAAGGAAAAGAAGAAGGTGGACGCTTAAATCCACAGAAAATGAATTCAAAATTCTGTTTTTTCTTTAAGATACAAATTTTAAATAAAACTTCATTGAAACCAATTAAAATATTTTGCCGTAGATGAGTGTTAAGTGGAAAAATAATAAACGGATAAGTCAAGAATGTGTTTATTTGAAAGATTTAAGGGTAAAATATTGAAATAAGAAAATATATATTGGGATACACACACACACTGGTCGTCTTATATTTGCAAAAAGAAGAGGAAGTTTTGTATTTTTATTTTCCGTTTCTTCGTAAATTTAAGGTTAAAAAAAGGAAGATTCATAAATTCATTGAAAGTATATTATTATCTCTATATTATGACTATAAAATAAACAAAAGAAAAACTAGAGAAAACAAGGTGCATTGTGAGGTGAAATAAAAAAATTCTCAAATTTGTTGAAAAAAGTCCGATTTCTAAGTTTGTCAACTATCGCGTTATACATTAAATTATTTACAAAGCATTTATTAATTAAATTCTCTCTCACATTTTGTATTAAAATTTGAAAACATAAATATTTTTTTAAAAAGTGAACTTTGTCTGGTTTACATTGCTTAGGACTTAAAAAAATATATTTGTAGATAAATGTAGAGCGTATTTTTTGTAGAAGTTTTTAAAATCAGTGATATAATAAGAAATATGACAGACCCGGTGAAGTGTCACGAATTTTTTTTTTTTTATATTTTTTTATTCGATCATCATCAATGACAACTATATGCAGCTACAAATTTGGTTAAGCAAGACCCAAGCACCGGTCTAAAATGTGTGGCGGTGGGTTTTTTCATTTTTAAAAAATCAGCGGCGACTGAAAACGGTTGAGTGAAGTCTAACGGCAGCTCGCTTCGGCTGAAGTAAAGCACATATTTCTCGTTTTCTAATTTGGCGGATGCAGAGTAACATTTTTCTCGGTAGCGGAAATTTGTAAAATTTCGGCGACGTTGGAATGTTTTATAACAATTCTTCGGCTGCGGCCGGGTTTATGTTAAACGCTTTATCGTAAATGTCCATTTTTAAAAAAAGTACTACACTGAAAGTGTAGTTTGAAACATCAATTTTTCACTGAACGTTTAAAATATGTTTTTGATGACCCAAAATTCGGCCAATTTATTTACAAAAAAAGGAACGAAAGAAAAAATCAAGAACATTATTATTACACCTATAGATCGAAATGCAATCCTCTCTATTTCTCCAAGCTAAGAATGAATGTTTGCTTTTTTTATTATAAATAAAAAAAATTGAAAAAAAAATTAAAAAATCGCTTTTTGTACGTACAAAACAACACATTTTAAAAAGTATATAAAAATTATAATTGTTTATTGTTTTACTTTCTTTTTAGTTTTTAAATTATTATATTACGTATTTATAACGAATACAACTAAAACACAAAAACGAAACCAATATTATTGTTGCAATTTTTTCCTTTAAAAAAAAGAAATAAAATTAAATAACGCTCGGTGTACACATTTATTTTCATCGAACAAAAACAAAAAATTAATTTATAAATGTAATTTTTAAGAATAATTATCTGTTGATTAGACTTTTACATCTAAAAAAGAAAGAAACAAAAAAAAATGAAAACAATCCGATTTATAGTCCTATTTCTAAAAGAGCTAAAATATTAACTAGAAAAATCACGTTAAAATTAAAACAAAAAGTTATATTTAAAGTAAAACAAACTGCCATCTTTTTTGTGAAAAAAATCAATTCATTTGAAACAATTGCTAATTATAATAAAAAGTAAAATATGGAAAATAAAAAAAAAACGATTATTTAAAAATAAAATGCACTTTTCCAAGAGCCTAATTTGAATTTCTTTTCTCTCTTTCATCACAACTGATCTTTTTTGACACTCTATCAAATCTGGTCCGATCGAGTGTCAATCTTTCCAATGGATCTGCAACACAGAATTTTTATTCAGTCAGTTTACATTACCTGAACGCATCGACTGTTCAACCTGACTAGTTTCACCTGTTGAGTTAACTTATCATTTGAAGGTGAAGTCAAAAATGTCCACACAAAAGCTAAACATGGCCTACAGCATATGGATTTTGGCTGTTAATGAATCTGGTTGAACAGTTAAAAGTCAAACGAAAAGAAGTCCTGAAGGAAAACATCGGCAGTATACCTGAAAAATGTTAAAAAATCATTTTCGAACAAAAAGTGACTTTTTGAGAAAAGTTGACAACGAACCAATGAAGAAATGAGGAAAACAGAAGAGGTGCCGGATCGTTTCGTTCAAAAACAGAAAATTGAATGTTCGGCCGGCTTCCACTGAGTAAACGACTGAAACTGAGATTTTCTTTGTAAGAATTCTCAGGAAACGTTTCTACAACGTTTGTACATCACAAATAAAACTTTTTTTGTGGATTGCGTCGTTCAAACCGCTCTTACTTGTTGGCTCAAGTTAGAATATGCGTGCATAAGCTAACAACCACACCATTTTTCGTTGCTATTATTAACAGGGACTTAACCTATGCTTCATCGACTTGGAGAAGGCAATTGACCGCAGAGCCTAAAATAACATATATTGAAGGAGGAAAATGGCACCAGACGCCCACTGAAGTCCTCCGACGCCCTTCCCGTTCTCCTCCTCAGTCTCTTTTTACAAATTCTATGCAGATATCGATGAAGAATACAAAAAAACCTATGAATGTGGAGAATTATCGTCCAATCGAACACTTCTCGGTGCTTCCTTAGTAGCGACGCGACACAAATAGGGTGGGCTCACTACATCATAGAACAAGTAACCTGAAAACTGTACACCGACGATTAGTTATTAGGTAGCGATAGCTACTTAATGATTTCACCCTTCCTATCCGTCCGCCTGTGCACCCTTCTCCAGCAATCACCGATGGTGATGAAAAAAAAAAAATTCACTGTGGAATCACCGATAATTCACTGTGGAATCATCGATAATTCAATGTGGAATCACCGATAATTCACTGTGGAATCACCGATGATTCACTGTGGAATCACCGATGATTCACTGTGGAATCACCGATGATTCACTGTGGAATCCCCGAGGAATCATCATGTGAATCATCTGTGATTCCAATGTAAATCATCAGTGTAATCACCGATAATTCACCGTGGAATTACCTGTAATTTCCATGCGAATCTTCTGTGATTCCATTGTGAATCATCGGTGATTCCACTGTGAATTATCGCTGAATACACTGTGAATCGTCGGTGATTCCACTGTGAATCATAACTGATTCCACCGTGAATCACAACTGATTCCACTGTGAATCATAACTGATAATACTGTGAATCATAGGTCATTCCACTGTAAATCATAGATGATTTCACTGTGAATCATAAGTGATTCCTTTGGGGCTGTCCTTAAATTACGTAACGCTCTAGGGGGGGGGGGAATTTAACAGATTGATACGGACTTTAGGGGAGGGGGGGGGGTGTTTGTAGAAATGTTACGTAAAAAACACTTTTGCAACCAAAAACTTTATTTTTAATAACATTTGTTCAAAATCGCATACGAGAAACTTTTTTAGGATCATCTGTTAAATCCTTTTCACTTGGTGACGCAATGCTATTGTTTCTAGGTATCTTTCTCTAGTTTTGACAAATCAGAAGATACCACGTTGAACGTCATAACATTTGCTTCTTTTTGTTAAAAAATAAATTCCTCAGTTTTGTTACGTGGGGAGGTTCGAGTGATTGTTACAGTGTGTCACAACGACGGGGGGGGGGTAAGTGGCCAAAAATGTGTTACGTAATTTAGGGACAACCCCTTTGTGAATCATAAGTGATTCCACTGTGAATCATAGGTGATTCCACTGTCAAACGTCTCTGATTCCACAGCGAATCATCGGTGATTCACCAACGAGTTACCGATGATTTAGGTCCAAAATTCACATCTTTGACTATACTCTATGGCTACTTTCGGAACAGCATCTTTTGCCGAGTGTTCAAATAGTGTTATATATAGGATACCTGAAACGAGGTATGATTCAGAAACGAGAAGTGGGTTCTCCACACAGTGTTTGTTTTTGAGATCTCAAAAAGTTTCGTTACTCGTGCGATTTCATCAATAATATTTGTGGGGTATTTTATACAAGGAAGGAAAGGTGATTGCGCCCTGCTCATTTGGACTTGTATAAAGAATGCGATTTTGTTAAGAAAAGTAGAAGCGAAACAAGAGTATGAGGTGAAAAGAGTCCTAAGTTTTAATAATTCACGCCTTTTGGTCTTGAAAATTGCGCCCTTTCTGTGAAAGTGCTCCCCAGTGAAAATTGTTTACTTTAGGCTCTGTTTGACTGGGTACCAAAGCAGACGCTGTTCGGGGCTCTTAGCGAGTACGGGATCAATAGGGGTTTACTACGTGTCATTAAAAGCATATACTCAGGGAGCATGGCCGCGGTATAAATAGATGGCGAAATTAGCGAGTCTTTCGAGGTTAATTAGGGCTTTTGTTAGCGTTGTTGTCTCTCCCCGCTCTGTTCATAATTTTCATGGACAAAATTATTAAGCAGGCCAACTTGCAGGAGGAATGAAAATACTGACCTATGTGAATGACTTGATTGTACTGGCAGATAACCCTAGGGATTTAGAGGATGGGGTGGACCGTATGTGAGGAGTACGAGAAGAAGACAAGTGTCAAGGAAAAACTAATGTTATGCATGTCGGCAAATCTGGGAAGTGGATTGCCTGGAGTTTGAATGACGAGGAGCCGGAGCAGGTTTCTGAATTCAAGTAGTTAGGAATCATTTTTCAGAGGATAGCAAGTTAATTAGGGAATTTGGGGAAAGGAGGAAAATGACAAACGCGATAGTCAATTGAGTCGCACGTGTTCAACAAAAAGGAATTGAGTAGCGAAACAAAGTTAGCTATCCACAGGTCAATTTTCAGACCGTCAATTCTGTACCAAAGTGAGAGTTGAGTGGACTGCGGATATTTCGTGCATGACTTAGAGGTTTCTGATATGAGTGCTCTTAAGAACATAGCGAATGTTAATCGGAGGGAGCAGTGGGATAATTAGGACATTGGGGAAACCTTGGGGGATGATAACAAATCGTCCTACATGTCCATCAACATAGTAAGTTGAATGACTTACCTGATGATTGGCACGATATGCCAAAATGTTGATCTCTTCTAATAATCTCCATAACGCAATTGTTCTAGATGTGTTAATGTCTGAGCGTCATGTCAATGACAAAATAATTCATAACATTATCAAGTAACGAAAATGGTTTTACGCTCGAAATAGTTTTTAAGGTGCTGCGGGATACTTACAAAATACTATCAGATGGGACCATTATGTGCAGTATGGTCTGCCCGAAAGCTACATGCACCAAATATTTCACGGTATCGTACAAGGCATATCAAGCATATTACACACCCAAAAAAGCTTCGACTCGTGAGGCCGAAGAAAGAAAAACTCCACCCAAGTGGCAGCTTTCAAATGTTCAAAGTCATATGTTGAAGCATCATGCCATGAATGAAAACACTGAAAACGATGCTGTTGAGCGAACTGACGATCAAGACAAACTCATCGAAGACAATCCAATATGCAACCAACACATGTCCATCGAAAATTTGGTACCTACCGGAGATGACGCAAATGATCACTTCATGCCACCTGGTAACCAAGACAATCTTGTTGAAGTCACTACCGACAGTAGTCATTCAACCGTACAATCAGCTGAACTTTTAAGCGATCTCCATCCGTCAGAAGGACGAAATGGAGGAGAAAATCAGAATATTGTTCCCCAGTCAACTGGAAAACGAGTTCGAAAAAAGCGAGTTTTAGTGAACCAAACTCTTCCCATTCAAACGAAAAGAAAAAAGAAATTATTGTGAACCTCTTTTGTTATAATACACTGAGTGTTTACATCCTGATAGTTAATGATGAATTTATGATTTCGCAACATAATTATAGAACTTGCAAAAATCATCGAATTCGGTTGCGGAATCAAAAATTGGCCATTTCGGCTACATATTTGAGCAAAGACGTTGTCTGCAATAATTTTCCAAAATTTCTAAAAAATTTCCAAAATATTTCCAAAGAATAGGCCTGAAAAAATTTGACAAAAAAGTAGTGTCGTCATCGCTATCCAAATAAGTAGTGACGTTGTGACAATCGCTACCAAAGATGGGGGAAATTTTTTGAATAACAAATTTTGTACAAATGCTGAGAATAAATTAAATACCTATTTGACAAGACAGGATTACAATAAGTTATAGTAACGATTAGCCCGCTGCGCTAATCTTTCACTAAAGAAGCAAGATGGTTTAGTGTTTACTTGGGGCACGAGCTCCCACTTAGAAAACGATCCTAGTCATCTTTACTGAACTTCAACGTATCCAATTTGGGTCTGAAGCGAACAAAAACACTTAGTTTCACGCAGCATTTAATTTGTGTTTTTGTTATGTTCTAATGAAATGTGATATTCATGAGAGGAGTCAAATATGGAGTGGAGAACTAATTTTTAAAATAGAATCATTAGATATTTCTATCCATAGAAATAACGCAGAATTTTAAAAAAGTTACGCTATCGCTGTTGGTATTTTTGAAAAATAGGGCTATAGGGCGCCAGCTTCCACGTAATTTGTCTCAGGATTAGGATAAACGTTACCGACATTACACTCTTGCTCTTGCTCTTGCTGCATCTCATAAACTACAGCAACTATTACGTTTTTGTGCCCTACAGTGTTGTGATAGGAAGACCTTCAATTCGACACTCTAATAATTTTATCTTGATATTTTACGATTATTTATTTATTTTTATAAAGATTTTTAGAAAACGTGGGAGCTGCCAAAACTCCCGCAGTAAACGTATTTGCGCCAGGGAGAATTTTTATACACCAATAACTCATAATGCACCTGAAGGGCTTGAAATTATACCCCCCCCCCTCCCGTTTTGTGTCTTTTTTTCGTCGAATGAAACTCAATTCCTAATGGTAAATTTTATTGATGTCATTACACAAGATGAAAATACGAAGAATTTCGATAAATTTAACTCCTTACGCAAGAATACAATTTCATAAAAAAAATTCCTTCATCTCTTCGCAGATCTTTCCACATACATTACATCTGCCACCACACTTAATAACATAAGAATTCAAAAGGAATACGAATAAGTAAGAAGAAAAAAAATGTCACATTTGCACCCTATTTTATGATCGATTAAGCTTTCAACACAAAGTGCTTTTAGAAATTCTTTATTGCCATAAAACATCTCTCATTCTTATAAATATATATTCATTCGAATGACCCGTGTATATGTTCAATTCACACAAGTTGAGGAAAATGAAATGAAATGATGTATTTTAAACTCCACAAAGCAAATGCCTTTTATTATCTCCCAAATTTACACACTTAAGTTATGTTAAAAAGAAAATGGTTTTTTTTGTGCTGCGAAAATTCATTGGAATATTTAATTGACCTTAAAATTGTAATGGTAAATTAATTTTCGCCATGAAATCGGTCGAATCGTAAATGATGGATAAAATGATTAAATGAAATTTGTCATAAACTCTAGCGATAATCATTAATAACCTTCTTTTTTTTCTTCAAGACGAATGGCTTGTGTGTACAGTATATTGTCAAGAATGTTGAAGGGTAGAGCAGTAATCATGATGAATCATCTACCACCGATTCATCTTACCATTCACAAATCCCAATAAAATTTTCGAGTAGAGAGAGAGAATTTAACTTCGACCGACAACTTGTTGAAGAAAGCATTCTTGAAATTCTTGGCACGCGGTAGTTTTATATTATTATCCTTTCGTCGAGTAGATATTATATTTTTGTGTTTGTATATAATGAATAAATGGTTCGTTATGCCAATAAAAATATAAAAAAATAGAACAACCCGTCGCTGTTTGCTATTAAGTGGGGTTGTCATTTTTAGTCGGTAGCCTTCAGAAAAAATATTCTTAAAAAGTTTAATGTGACACTTTGCCTTAAACATTGGACTAATTATTTAGAATATTGGCATCAGTCAAGATCGTGAACAATTAATTTTTTTCGAAATAAATTCATTTAAAGGAAAATTCTTCAGCGTTTTTAAGGGTGGTGTGTTGAGAGTACTTACGAATTGGTTGGTTTTCAATTCGGAAGTTAAAATAAGCAAAAGAAAATGTCTAGTATTCTGTGAATCAACTTCGAATATCTGTATGAAGTTATAGATCTATCTATCCTTTGTAGCTCCCATTTAAAAATAATTCCATCAATCCCACCTAAGGTTCCTCGAATTTCTATTTTTTTTATAAAATTAATTCTTGAATTAGAAATCATGAGTGCTTTTATTGTTCTGAGTGTTTCGTGGCAATATTCGTTTGATTTGACACCACAGGCGTAGCATGTATCACAACAAAAACTCTTTTTAAAAGGGAAACGTGACGCAAGTTCTTGTCCCTTCTTCCAAAACAACTGATAACCATTTGAGTGACGCTTGCAGCTTCGGAAC
>WJQU01002074.1:0-50000 GCA_029228625.1 Pseudolycoriella hygida | reverse complement strand
TTAATTCTCTACAACTTCAACTTTGACAGTAAATCTCCATATTGCATAGTTGCGCAAATATAGATGAAAAACTATCTGCTTTTGTATATGGCCAAGAAACTCAATTTCGTCCATTTCATTGGTCCCAGTGCCCAGACGTGAGATTCTTTGCTGTACGACCACATTTAGTAAATGTCATTTACCCATCCGATCAGAACCCTCGAATGTCGTTGGAAGTAAATTCAAAAGAAATATAGGAAATGTGCGCTTGAACATTGGTCCGACCACAACCCGTCCACGTCGTTCCGGCCATGGAAGAATTGTTTTCTTCCCGGGAACCGAGTCAAAATTTCGCGGCGACCAAAAATCAGCCAACGATTACCCGGTGTCGTTGTTAGGATTACCCGATGTCGCTGGGAGGATTTCCCGGTGACCGCAGGGGGGCCCTACAATAGAATTTTTTTGGAATTGTGTTCCTTAATTATCAGTTAGGGTTTTCAGTATCGATCCAACTAGTAAAGCGCCGCAGTTGTAGACTAAAAAGTTTCCCTTCCCGGTGGCTTTGACTTCCAGGTAGCTTTGACTTCTCGGTGCTTTTGACTTCCCGGTGGCTTTCACTTCCCTGTGGCTTTCACTTCCCAGTGGCTTTAACTTCCCGGTGCTTTTGACTTCACGGTGGCTTCCACTTCCCGGTGGCTTCGACTTTCTGGCCGCTTTGACTTCCCTCTTCTCATTGCTTTTTACTTCCTGGTGCTTTTGATTTCCCGGCGGCTTTCACTTCCCGCTTCCCGATGCTTTTGACTTCCTGGGGGCTTTCGACTTCCCGCTTCTCGGGGGCTTTTTTCCCCGGTGCTAATTGCTGTATAGTAAAAAAAATTCCTATGGTACAATTTCCCGGTCGAAAGTATTTCCCATCCAATTTTTTTTTCCAAAAACTTCCCGGGATCCAGGATCCCGCGATCCCGCATATTTTCCATGCACGCGTCGTTCGAAGTAAATTAAAGTAAAATGTAAGAAATGTGCTCTCCAACGAATCAAACCAAATATAAAAAAATTGAATTTACTTCGAACGACATAAAATGAACTAAATATTTAAGATGAACTCCGATGAGTTAATGTTACAAGTAAACTGTACGCTTTTAACGTTCAAGATAGAATGAGTTTATTTCATAAGCTTACATCGTATTTATACAAAATACACATAATTTTGAGGCGTACTAAGATTTGATACAAATCAAATGGATCACTCGATCATTTCATTTAATGAATGGAAAAATGTCGGTACGCTACACCAGCATAGTCGTTTCTCTCCTATTCGGTTCTTAGGCCGCAGTTTTATCTAGTGAAAATTCAATGAAATCTACTGAAACCGAAAAGCCGGTTTTGAAAAGCGGTTATTCGATTTGAAAGCCGGTCCGGTTTTACAATCCCTAAACCGTACCCGCTAGTCGCTGATTACAATTGAATTGCATTGGGAATTCCCCGTCACTCAAAGAACCTTCCAATCCACAAGCCTTAATCCTTCTCCCAACATGGCAGCAAATCCCTTTCCTGACCGCTCTTAGTAGCACACCTATACCGCTGTAGTATATTTGGCATGCGTTGTTAGTGTAAAAATCCATTTTGACAAAAGTTGACGCCGCACTAAAATCGTGAGTATAATTGAAGGAAAGTTCAAAATCTCATCGAGGCTTCTATCGTCAACGGTTACTTTAGAATATTTTGCAGGCCATTCTGAATTTTATTCTTAGGTGGAGCTATAGATAGATGCCGTAACATTACCCGAAAAAGACTTTAACTGACATGGGATACGTATGTGTCTTTCATTCTGTTTCTATTTTAGTTGAAACACTTCAAAGGCATTTGAATCAAACTAAAATTTGTAGATTGCTTTTAGTTTTTTTTATCAAAAAGATGCGCTACGCCATAAACATTGTAAGTACTCTACTGAAACTATCAAACAACAGAAGATAAAATTTGTAAGTTCCGTAAATAAAAAGGTTCATTGACTCATAAGTAAAAGTGTCACAAACCTTCCTATGGTAAATAAATCAAGATATTCTTATCAAACGTTTGAAAATAGTTAAGATAAATTTTAGGCAATCGTTAACAAATCATGAACTTAATTACGACGCGACACTTAAAATAAATATTTGATTCGGAAGAGGTAATTCAAACTTATCCTCATACTTATCTAACCTCATTCCTTTAATACTTGTTTTATGAGTTTTTGCTGTTGTTGTGAAAACAGAAATAAAATCTTGCCAGATCTGAGATATTACGAAAAACGACAACAGTATAAATTCCAAGATATTGACTTTTTTTCGCATCTTCTGCAAATATTATCCGAGAAAAAAATCACTTTACATGTTTTCATGGTCAACCACATTCAATCATCGACTTTGACGCTGCAACAATGTTAACCATTTAGCGATCGAGTCGACCAATTAGTTATGAATTTGGATAAAAAAACTAAAGTATAATAATCCCAAGTTTTAAATCAAAAATCTAATCAACAACAATTTAGCCACACATATGCTTGACACAATAAAACCAATTTGTTTTTTTATTCTTTTATCTAAAGCACATGAGAAGTCTTTTAGCTAAGAAACATAAACTTATGTCATTGTTATTATAATAACAGTCGCCTAATTGTGAATATTTATAATATGTTATACACACAAATGGTTTATGTTTGTTAAAAGTACTTTGCTTGTGGTTTTATTGCGTCTCGGTGTGGCCTAGTTCATTCATAAAATGACTATGAAAAGATGGGAACAAAATCTACGATGCACCCACGCATCACATAGCCAGGTGATCGTTAATACTTTGTTGTTGCGGTTGCAACATCAGCATTTAACTAAAAATGCAGGCATACGAAGACCCGTACGTATACGTATCTACATAGAAAAATGTTTCAAAATCTTTCATATTATGCAATTCGAATAAAGTAATGCGGAAATCGAGTATGATGGGATTAAGATCGATCTATCCATTTGTCAAAATGACGTTTTAAATGTCAAAACTAAAAAGTACCCCGTGTGATAGCAATCAAAAATGTATGGAATTTGACATTGTTTCACATAGATCACAGCGCCATTTTTTTACACTTCACAATAAATTCAACAGGTAAGCGAGAAATAAGCGAAGAGATTAAAAATGTTTGTGATAAAAATGTCATTTTGACAGTCGGAATAGACTTTTGATCCCAATTGCTGTAAGAAATGGAAAAGTCACTGCTGTATCTAAAATCTTGTCCCTAACTTCAAAGTATACAGGGCCTATTCATATGAAACTGGACACTCTGGAAAGGCCCGGTATAAACACAACAGGTAATACAAATCCACAAAAGGTCACGGAACCCGACTTTACGGTGAATATAATTTTTGTTATGTTGGACGCAAGTCGAATTCAGTTTATTAGGTTGCAACACATGACAAAAATTAATACTAAACATCTCAGTTCGGGCAACATTATTACGCCAAAAATGTCACCAAAATTCACGGATACAACATAACAAATTTTATATTCACCGGAAAGTCGAATTCCGTGGTTTCTGTGATCCCCTGAGGTTTTGCGTTACACGTGTCGTTTATATACTTTGCCTAACTTAACTTTAAATACAACTCTGTACACATGGTGATCTCGCATTCTAATTCTCGTTTCACAAACTAGAACCGCGATTGAAAAATTTCAACCCCAAGGTTGATTCTCAATTGAGAATCGGTGTGTTTTTAATATATGTCATGGTACAGTTCTCATGTTCACCGCTTTCGTCAGCAAATTTTTCATAGCTGAATAAGGCGCTGCGATCTGTAGTAATATACTTCACAAACTGTCCCTATATTCAGCTATGAAAATTCCAGATGGCGCTGCGGACGTTCGGGACGTTCTATAACAAACGAAATTTTGTGAAGTCCGCGTAACCGTTCAAAGACACACAAAGACGAGGCGACACCCACACGAGCGAAAATCCATATTTTTAGTGCGGCGTGGGCTTATGTGAAGTTCCAATTACTTATGACTTATGAGAAAACTTAAAAAAAATCTAAAATAATTCTGGAATCTTTCAGAACACCTAAAGTTTATAGTCAACGTATTGTGGTGAACTAAAAATAAAGTTAAGTAGTCCAATCAATGCATCGACTATTTACCCCTGAGAGAAGAATGTACCGACAATTTTAATGTTAAGATAGTGGAACGACTCAGATATATGCAATGTTACAATCGTAGGAACAAACACATTAAATCCGAGTACTTTGCACCAGTTCAGAAAAACGATATTTATCAGTCGTTAGATATTTTGTTTGTAAGCGACAACACTGCACAATTGTGGAATTTTCACTTTTTTTAGAGAAGTAAATTTGAAACTGGTATGCCTACTGTAAAGTTTAAAATAAAAAAATAAAAAAGTGTGTTTTCGTCTACTTCGTACGTAGGTATCTCTTACTTTATGTATAAAGCTGTATCCGAATAGGATAAACAAAAACAAATTGAAAACGAAATGATTTATTGTTTAAGTATGCAATGAAGAAAATATTGCGTAATTTGCGACAATCGCTACGTTAAGAAATGTGCTTTTCAACCTTAACCTCCATAAGAAATCCATGCAGAAAAAAAAGACTGACATCGTCAACTATCGTTTTTGTTATAAATGATTGACACTAAATCCCTAAATCTTAATAAATGCCAACGTAATGTATTCAACAATCAACCACGCACTACGTTCGTTGTTGGTTGCACTACCCATAATTGAATGGAAAGTATGAATCTAAATAAATTGCTCAACTTAACCTCCAATTAACCTGTAGCAGAGCAAAGAAATGGCAAATGGAGCCTTAATTAACTGAAATTTATTTCAACAATTTTCTTATTTACAACAAAGTCGTTATCTCGAATGAAAAATATACTTCACCGATGATGACTAACGAAATGTATTTTCTTCTATGAAATCAAAGATGGAACGGAAATAGCAAAATTCGAAACTAGCGTCAAGATTTCGTATTTAAATATAACTTTGGTCTCTGTTTGATAGATCCGCATAAGAGCCAGAATTTGACATACGCTGTCTGTTCTTAGAATAGAATTTAACACTTTTCAGTTAATTTATGTAATTGTACTTTCACTAATTTTATGAGCAAGAATATTGGAATATCACAGTGTGCAAATAACACTTAAAACACTCGTTAAAAATAACAATTATCAATTTGGAAAAATGATTTTTTTGAAATATTAATTAAACAAAACTACAGAAATAAAAGTTAACATGATTTGGTGATGAAAAATTGTGAAAGAAAAATTTAGTTTACAGAAATAATTTATTTAAAAATTTTAAAGGAAAATGAGATTGGAAATACCGGAAGTTTAACTATTCAGTATTTATTTGAATGAGTATTTTATTTATAAACACAACTTTTCTATTTCCCAAGCAGTAACAAATCAAAACAAATGTTCCGAAGTCGTCGTAGGTTCAATTTGATAGTTTGCTCGGTGAGTTGTTTGACAGTTTATTCTGACCAGTTGACATGCAATCAACTGGTCAGTTGTAGGCAATGTCAAAATATCCATACAAAAGTTTGACAGTGACCCCAACAAACTTTCTGATAATTGATCCGGTCAAACAGTCTATGTCATTATATACCCGGTTAGAGAAAGATAGATAACTGCGTTGATTCATTGATTGAATGTCTATGTGATATGGAATTTTTGTATCTTCAGCTTTGTTCTCCATGAATTTTTTTAGGTCACTCCTATCAAAATATGAGTTCCTGGTTTAAAAAGTGGACACATCGGCTAGATAAGATATCAACCATGCCCACTGTGAATATCTGAGGCCTTGAAGAGAATTTAAAAAGTTACAGTAAGCGATCTCTTCTTTATCTTCTATTTAAATTTGATGATGGTACACGAGGTAGACTATTATAAATCTAATCAACGGTATACCAAAGTGTCGTACTCGTACGTTTCAAGCTAACATTTGTAATGAGCTGCCTGATTTTATCTATTTGAGTAATTAATACGTTAAAATATGAGGTCAACATATTGTAAGCACATCGCAAACATAAAACATATTTTAATTTGTGAGACTTTCTTTTTTATCAATTAATTTATTCAATAAAAGTTAATTACGTTTTTGCATTTGCTGACAAACCTTAGATTTTTATTTTTTTTGGAATTCACTTGTGAAACGTGAACATTTCAGTGACTCGTTTCGAGTTTATCGTTTTTACAAATGCAGTAGCTAATCGCACGGGTGCGATTAGCAAACAACACTGCCGATGCTATTAAAGGAGATTGACTAGCTGACGGTGCGATCAGCAAAGGCCTTGTAACAATTAGAGTATTAGTTGATTTATGAGAAAAGAAGGAGCTATTAGAAAAGTCCGCACGCTTTTAAGGGACCGATCACAAATTACGTCACGCCCTAGAAGAGGAGAGGGGTGTCTTGGAAATCGCCATAATGTCTGAAGGAAAGGGGGAGCGGCTGGGGTGACGTCACGCTATCTTATTGTTGAAAATTGTTTATTCTCTCTCAAAATGCTAAAACCGAAAAGTTCTGCTTGATCTATGGAGATGTTAAAAAGAACAAGAATAGTTTCTTGCAATTTTTAACTGTAATATGCAATATCGACTCAGTATTTTACTTTCGCTTACTAGATTGATCATTTGTCCAGTAACTGAATCTGCCAGGATGTTGTAATAGACGCTTTTAGCGCGGTTCAATTTTGAATTTTTCACTGTGTTACAATCGAATTTCGTACGATATGCGTAATTACGGTATATGCGCAAAATCAGCACACAAACAATAGATTTTTATAGTGCCATCTTGTGTGAAATTATTCAAGTTTCAATTAAAATTCAAATGTCGAGCGGACTAAAAGTGTCTATTGATTATGGAAACATTTTGCAAGGTTCTCTTTGACACAAATTTTACTGACACTTGAGCTTAAAAACTTTGCATAAAAATACATTATTTCGATGGTAGAATGTTACAGTACATAAATAGTTAAATTACTAAATCGCCACGCTCCTCTGATTCCTCGTCCTAAGAAACCTAGCATTACAGCAACTAATTTTTGGTATACCCCTGACATCGATAGAGCATCAACTGAGGCGTTACTTGCTAAAAAGGCGTATTATACCAATAAAACAGCAGAAAATCGCCGCATATGGCACCGTCTGAGGAACAAGGTTAATGAATTGATTCTCCACGCTAAAAGGAAGTATTGTGGTCCTAAATTAAATCCTAGGTTGGGTTCTAGTTTGTTATGGAAAAATGCAAAGGCGCTGGGGATTGTGTCATCTAGCAAAAAAAGCACTGCCCCAGCTTTCACCGCTGACGAGTTTAATGCTCATGTTGCTAGGAATATCTCATATAATGTTGGGGGGATAAAACGGTATAAGTATCAAAGCGACCGTGAAGTGAATGACCGCTTTTCATTTCGAAATGCTAGTAGTTTGGAAGTTGTAAATGCCATCAAATCTATCAAATCGAACGCAGTTGGGCTGGATGAGATCCCACTTCGATTCATAAAAATAATGATACCTGTGATTTTGCCCACCCTTACTCACATGATAAATTATGTTATAATGAGTTCGTCTTGCCCAACGATATGGAAAAGAGCTAAAACTTTCCCAGTTCACAAAAAATCTAAACCTTGACGATTATCGGATTCTCGGACGATTATATTCTTCCTGCACTATCTAAAGTTCTTGAGATTCTATTGAAGAACCAAATTCAGGCGTTTTTGCAAAAAAATGACCTAGTCTATGAGTTGAAGGGTCATAGCACGGCAACTGCTTTGCTGAAGGTTGCCAGCGACATTTATGCTGCACTCAACAGAAAGTTATGGACCGACCTAATACCCCTGGATTTTTCTAAAGCTTTCGACTCCGTCGATCATGATCTGCTTTGTCATAAGCTTACCAATGAGTTCTTTTTCGACCGATCTGCTATTTCCCTTGTGAGAAGCTACTTGTCTAGAAGATCTCAGGCCGTATGTATCGACGGAGTTTTTCCTACCTTTCTACCGCTTTCGAAGGGGGTCCCGCAGGGAATGATTCTGGGACCTCTCCTTTTCTGTTTGTTCATTAACAGCATATGCTAACTCATGTTTTCGCTGACGATGTCCAAATCTATAAAGCATTCAGGAAGAGTGAACTGCTAAGCAGAGTCTCTGAAATTAATGCAGACCTTAGAGAAATTCGGAAATGGGCTTTTAATAATAAATGTCGCCAAAACACAGGCCATTGCCATTAGCTCTAACGAAGATATTTTAGTCATGCCACCTTTATGGCTTGGCGGATTAATAATACCATACTCCGACATAGTGAAAAACCTTGGAGCTTTATTTAATAAGAGATTCGACTGGAGAGATCAAAAGTATAGATAAACAACAAGATTTTCGCAGGTCTCAGAAGTTGCTGGCCTCATTTTAGAAACACGCCCCAGCTAACACGCTGCATACTTGCGAAGTCGCTCCTGATGCCTCATTTCGATTATTGTAATATCATATTTTCATACGGACTGGATGCTAATTCCAAAAATATGCTCGATAAGGTCTTTAAATCGGTTTTGAGGTTCGTGTCGGGGATTAAAAAATTTGATAGTGTGAACAACTACATTGACAGATTTATGGCCTGCCTTTCCTTTGGATACATTTTACAGGTTTAGGGCAATGTGCTTTATGTATAAGCTGATTCGGGGAAATACGCCCAGTTATTTGGACTTTATAGCTGAGTATGGGAGGTCTGCGAGGACTTGTAATTTGATTTTACCGAGGAACTCTACGGCACAATACAACGGTACGTTCGTGGTGAAGGGGGTGACCGACTGGAATTCGTTGCCAGTTGCTGTGCGAAACATGACGTCGGAGAATGGTTTCCGTGACGCACCTACTTCATACCTTGGGGATGGATTTTAGAAAAGAAAGTTTAAAAATATTTATCAAATTGATCACGTGACAGTTTTTGCTTTCTTTTTCTTTGCTTTGTACTGCTTGCTTTTTGCACACAGTATTTTTTAGCTGTCTTTAATTTTATGTTATTTGTAGGGTTTAGTTTTAAGACACAATGTAAATAATTCTAAAATTCAATCTTTCCCGTGCACGACGAGAGTCGGATAAGGCGAAGCCTTTGCATGGGGTTGCAATAAATGATTATTGTTATTAACGTACAGCCATGTGCTTTTAACTTTCATCATTTCATTAGAATTCTTTTGTTTGAAATTAAGGTATGATGAAAGTTATAAACACTTGGCTGTAATGAACAACACATTTCAGAAATCCATAGCTTCATTTTTTTGTCCAGGCTGACTAAATTCTACAAATTTTGAATAGCATTGTGACTTTTCGAGAAAACTTTAGATTTGTTTTACAACCATCGCGTTATCAGAAACAATTTTCATTACATTTCTATTCCAGGGGGAGGGTGGATGGAGGGGGAATGGATCCATTCGATTGTGACGCCGCGTGACAAGAGAGTTGAGGGAGTCGAAAATTCCGAAAAAAGCGTGATGTAATTTTTAAACAGCCCATAAGGGGGAATATATTACACTCTAAAAAAGTCGAATTTTAACCCCCCCTATCCCCCCTTGCAAATACTTAGAAAAAACTCGAAATGTATGGAGCGTACGCTTATCTCAAACTCCCCTCTCTCTAAAAAAGCGTGCGTACTATTTTAATGGGCCCTAACCTCTGACAAAATATATACTTCGCGGAAAAATTCTGAGGGCTCTCTCCCGAATCCTTCTCCAACAATAAGACCCTGGAATTCATTGTTTTGTTCCAAATAATTAAGGCGGAACATTTCTTTCTCACGAAACAAGAGGGGCTATTTTGATTGAGGCGATATTTTTTAAAGACAGAACGAAAGAGTTTCTGCAAAAGGTAAGAGCGGACGGTATGAAAGTGATTGATTGAAAGGTGAGAATGTGTGTCGCATTTAAAATACATATTGTTCCAACTGTCACGATTCCAACCCTGTTAAAGAACAACAATAGAGAAAAAATCCAAGCAAAATATGGAAATTATTAAGAAATAAATTCCTTTCAAAAATAAATTATTATTCGATTTGTTTGAATGTTGAGAATAATTTTGAAAATAATGTCAAGCGACCATATGGTCGTAAACGAATATAAATTATCAAACAAATTTGTGATGAATTTTAACGAGAAAAATTTCATCTACGTAACAAGTAAAAAGTATAAGAAAACATAAAAAAATGGGTAATCTTACTTGATGAGTATTGTTAACCGCCACTGTCGGCGTTTCATAGATTGTTTTTAAACTCCATCCCAAATTTGGTATACTGCCAATGCTCAGAACTGAATTTAAAACCATATTGCGGTCACTACACTATTGTGTTCACTTTGATTAATGCAAAAAAAAAATATTTTTTCCACATAAACGAATCACTTTAGTGTAAAAGCATATCTACCAAAAAAACTTCGATGGTTTTTTGTGCACATTCTTCACAAATTTTATTTATTTTTTTCTTATTTTGTCTTTTATTTTCTTCGTAAAACCGTAAACGATCACTCTACGACGCCTAGTTAAGACATTATTATTTTCATATTGACTTATGACTATTGATTTCCTCTTTAGTTTATTTCAAGTACAGTGCAATAAATTGAATGAGTTCTATAACCACGTACCTCCAACATTCATTTATTGGATTTCATATGAAACTGTGTTATTTTACTCGCAAATATTGCAAAAATATGCCTGCCAGATTATTCATATAAGAGAATTTTAAATTTATTCAAATGTCTAAGCAAATGTTACATCATACCACTAGATAATGTATAATAACGTTTTAGCTAAGTGGATGTAATTGGATTTTGAGATAATGCTTAACATATAAAAACTGGTGTTTGTTTGAACAAGACTCTATTTTGAACTAGCTTCGATAAATTAAATCGTTCAAACGAAAACGTCAGAACACTTCAATTTAACACAACCGACGTAACCTCACATATAATTGAAAACAATTGTTAGAGTCACATGACATTAGGATAACAAAATTTCTTGTTAAAAAAAGTTCACAACAAACTTTTCATGTAGTTTAGTTAGTGTTAGTATATTTAACATCCAAAATTTTCCTCATTCCCCCACATGGGACCAACAATTTTTTCGGAATTACTGCTCACACTCGCTGTAAAGAAGAGAGGGAGGGAGAGAGAGAAACATGGACTTCCATAAGTATTGAGAGAATGTGCAGTACTCTAAAAGAATCGCTAATCAATTCAAAGTATTTTGTAGGTGAAAGTGTGAGATATTTTCCTTGAATACTATTCTGTACAGTCCCAAGTTCAGGAAAACGCCAGGCATCAGAAATATTTACATATTGATTTTTTTTTTAGAAATAGTTATTTACTTGACAACGATAAGAGCACAGAATGCTTTTGGCTTCAAAGCAAAACAATTTTCGTCTAGACGCGAACACTTAATGAACCCAATTTTCATTTGGCGGGCAAAACCCATCTCCCAGCTGGAGCCTGAACTGAGCATCGATACCTTAAAATTTTTCGAGCTCCCACTCTTTCGAAACCCCACGTAGCACCGTTGCTGTTCACAAATGACGCACAGATTTTAGGGGCTGGGTGTGGTGGGGGTTCCAAAATTCGTACGGCAGCGTACGGTGGAGGAGGGGGTCAAAGTCAAGTCGTACGTACAAAAAAAAGTGTTCACTTTTTCACGCGTAAGATTTGTGTGAAAGCTCAACTTGATAAAAATATTTTTCGAATCGCGACGGCCTCCAATATGATGAGCCAGAGCCCAGAGCCGCCAAAAACGGCGGCTGGCGGCTGAAATCAGTGCCGCCGCCGCCAACGATTTTCGAACGGCTAGGATCCACACCGCCGCTGTGAAAATAGTCGGCGGCTGACTCGGCGTCTGGAATGCATTTTCTTCAATGGTTTGAAAAATAAAGTGAAAGTTTTTGTTTAAAAAAAAATTGTACTAATGAAAAAATATTTTTTGGCCTACTATGTTGTAAAATTTGCTTTCTATACCTTAAAGTGAATTAAATGAAAGGGTTAGCGCAGTGGTAACGTACTGGCTTTCCACCAAGAACATCTGGGCTCAATCCTGGTGGGGACAAGGATTTTTCTTCAATGTATAGAATGAAAGTAACGTTCCCAGGCCCACCCAGGCTTCATAATATGGGTAGTTGTGAATTTGGTGCCGCAACGAATCGTACATGAAAGTATGACAAATATGAAGTCACCAATATTCGATGAATTCTGTGTTCAAATATCTGAGTCTAACTTTAGGCGGAGATATAATTAGCACCAGAAGATGTCCTAATGGTAAAATGGTAGCTACCGTTGGCGTGGTTTGGAATTCACGCTAAACATGTGGTCCAAAAAATGCCTGCCGGTAAATCACATTGATGGGGCAAACCAGCATTCTAAGCCGCACCTAGTACATCATAGATGGCACTAGGTTTGTGTGCAATTTACCACTGACACGGTAAAAACTTCGGTAACGAAAGGATCTCTAAGAAGAATTCATATGAGCGAAAGCTCACAAAAGATTGCTGAACTAGTAAAATAAAATGATCTAGCCTCTGACCCGGACGGGTTGTAACGGCGGAAAAAAGGGTATTAAACGACCCACCGCGTGTGCTCTCATGCATCTACATACGGCAGTACGTTCGACGAGTACTAGCTTTCAAGTCAAAGTGCCTCATTCAATGTAATTTAACACTAACATTGACGGTGGTTCGGATTCAGTAGGCCCAACTCCAAATTTCCCATTACTCAATCCCCTTATCCCTACCGTTACTGGAGCAGGCTCAAATGGCCTAGGTGTCCTGCCCAATGAATATTTTTTACCCTCTAGCCGCCGCCAGCCGTTTTTTTCCGGCTCTGGACTCTGTAATGGGCCCTTTTTATTGTTCCGTTAATGTTTTGTCAATATTGACGAGGTAATTTACTGAATCTTCCTGAAGTGGCTTTGAACAACATATGACACAATAATGGACTAAAGAATAAACTTCATTTTTTTAGGGGGGTCCTCAACGTCTGCGATGATTAGCGATTTGCGAGGACACAATTTTGTAAAAGACTTTTCGGGTTTCCTAACTGTCTTCATGTAACATAATCAGACGTGAGGTTATGTAAGAAACATGTTAGCCTTAATTTATTGAACTAAAAATCTTACACATTTCAATTAGAATTTGTAATTATGTCAATTGCAGTTTTTGCCGACAAAGTCAGCAGTGCGGTGGTATGCGTTTTCTGCAAAGAACATTTTATTTTATTAAATTGCTAGCACAATTTACATGGAGTTAGAATATGTAAGACATTAACGTAATACATTCGACTCATTATGGTTATAATGTACGTTGACCTATTTCTTTTTTAGATGGATTTTAAAAACAGAGATATAAATAAGAATTGAGAATCCATTTCGTGCACAGAACTTTGACTTAATTGAAGTGTTTTTTGATTGAGATCAAAGATAGGTTTCACGTAATTATTGGGAGTTGTTAATTCAACAATTTATTTGGTTACATACGAAAAGTTATAACAAGCAGAAACTTTTCAGTCAATTAACACAGTCGCACATTAAACCTGATTGAATGTTACATTTGAAAGATGATCGTAGGCGTAATTTATTTAATTTAAGGTTATTCGAATTTATTCATTAATTACAATATGCACTCAGGAGTTTCTGTGATTCAATTTTCAGTTGAAATCTATTTTGAAATTAAATTCATTTTTGTCGTTCGTTAAAAGTCGCAACTAAAACTTAAAATATAACCGAAATATTAACACAGCGTATCGCTCAAAATGAACTGTAACCTTTGAAGCGAAATATAAATTAGAGGAACACGCGTAACGTCATTTACATAAATTTTGCTACGAACATAGCATTTGCTATTACAGGTCAATAACCACTAAGAAATTTCACACCACTTGATAAAAACACTAAATTTTTCTGCTTAATTCCCAAAGCAATTGTATTCATACTATTTTGCACTGTAATCCGATTGGAAGAAAAAAGGTATTTTCTAAATACTAAACATACAAACAATTCACACTAAATCAACAACCGAAAATTTCACTTTCAATTTAATTTCTCTGATAGAAAGACACGGAAAGTCAATATTTTTGTGTGTATTCAAATGGATTGCTGAAGCTCAACTATAGTTTTTTAACCGACCGATTTATCTTTCGGTTTTTTCGTATGGCGTGCGCTCTTTTTCACCTCGCAACTATCTGGTTAGGAGTGCAGATACGTACTAATGTTCAACATCACTCAGCAATATTATCTCTAAAACGGTCGTGCATACACTTGAGAAGGTTGGTTAATTTGTCTTCAAAGTATACGATACTTTGGAATGAATTTGAGTATTTTATATACGAGAATGAATTTATTGTATGAAAAAAAAAACACATTAAAAAATTGATTGTGTACTTGAAATGAAATGTAATAAAAATAAATTATTTTCCTTTTTTATTTATTTCTAAATAATGGAGCATAGACTGATTGACTATGTATTGTGGCTAAAACTATTGCACTATGTGTGGAATGTAACAATTTATCTTGTAATGTATTTATATTTATATAAACATAATCGGAGAGATAAATGTTAATTTCTACATTTTATGCAGAATGTTACTGAGAAATACAAAGAAAGAGAAGTTCACCATATTGCTATTATGTGAGTAACTTAATTACGGTGCTTCAAAGATATGAACAGAAATATTATCTGAATGAAATTGTTTAGTAAAAAATTTGCATCGATGATTTTTCCATGGATGGATGGCTTTTTAGATTTTATGCAGAGCAGAGGTAAGAAACATGTTTTATTGATGAAGTGCACGTTCAAAATTGAAAGGATAAACGTCGGCTAGTCTGGAAAGACGGGCTAAACAGTGTCGTACGATGTGATTTTAGAGGGATGGTTGAAGTAAGGGAATTTCAAAGAAATTGGAACGCATTTTCGCTTCTCTTTATGAGAAAAATAATGGCATTTTTTACACTGACAATTCTCATTGTAAATAAACTGTTGGAAGGAAAATCCTTAAAAATTCTTCGCTACTTTCCTTACATTCACATTCACATGCTATATAAATGAAAATTGGTCGACAGCGCCAGTTGCCCATGTGGCCACCATCGACAAACAATGACGCACTTATTGATGGAATGCCCGATTCATAATTATACAGCGGACCAACGACCGACTTTCTTGCACTAAACGATGAGCATTCATTGGTTAGCTGATCTAGCTCAGTGAAAACTGCGATATCGTTTAGCTGTATCAGATTTTCATAAATTTTTGTTTGTTTGAAAGATCTGAGCATGGCTGACAATTTATGGAAGAAACTTTTTAAATTTTTACATTTGAGTCCTTGGACTTAGCTAGGGCAGTAAAACCGAGTCTATGCTAGGGCCATACGTGTTTTTTGTACATAACTCGAATAAACCTTCTCCGATGAAAGCCCAACAATTGGTTGAAGAAACTTTTTTGAGATCAGGCCCTAGGATTTAGCCAGGGCACTAAAAACGAGTTTCTGCTAGCGCTCTACATGTTTTGTGCACATAACTCTAGTAAAATTCTCCCGATTTTCAAACTTTGTTTTGATCGAAAGGTCGAGGACCTTCTCCTGTTTTATGGAAGAAAATTTTTTGATTAGAAAACCTTGGACTCAGTCAGGACCCTAAAACTAAGTTTCTACTAGGGCTCAACGTGTTCGCTTGCATAATTTGGATAAATCCTAACTGATTTTGTTGATTATTTTTCTATTTGAGAGGAAATCGAGTACCGAATTATATTTAAAAACAAATTTGGACCCGGTGCTTATGGTTAGGGCTGAAGTAGGCCTCAGATCTGTCATAAGGTCGACCCTAACAAAAAAAAATTTTTTTTGCTATGTTGCAGAGCAAATTGAGGGAAACATTTTTGTCTATGGAAGTATGTGTCCGAGGCATATCCTTTTGGGCCTAGGTCGGTCCTAAGGTCTATTCTAGATAAAAAAATGGAAGGAAATATTTTTGTCTATGTAAGTATTTGTCCGAGGCCTCTCCTGAGGACCCTTGGTCGGCCCTAGACATATGTTGTATGTTGTAGAAAAAATTGAGTAGAACATTTTTTTCTATTTGGGGGTCAATTTTGTACTTTCGGAAGGCCTTTTTTACGCCGTTTCTTCGGACAGGTTTTTCAATATTGCCCTCTCGGCAATTTCCAATGCAATTTAATGTGGGCGTAATTTCATACACTTAAGAGTTAAGGCAATATTTACTTAAATACGTTCGAGTCTTTTCGTAACATCAACTCTGTTTGCCACATCTATTCTAATACGTACGGGTCCCTTGCATATGTTTATCTTTGATTTCTCTATCATTTTGACTTTGCAATTGTAAGAGTAAATACCACACGCTAAATAAATAAAATCGTAAAAATGAATTAAAAAGGCAATTCCCTGAAGCATATCCCTTCACAATCCGTAAATAAAATTTCTTCTTCTTACTCCTTCTCTTAAACAGCACCACAACCCATTAAAGACTTTCTTTTGAAAGGCTTTTTAGAAGTTGGAATTTGAGAATATCCATCGAATTTTCAGGAAGTCAGTGTTTGAAAGGAACATTCAAATGTGGAAAATAATTGTGAGAATTATTTTTTAAAAAAATTATTAAAATCAATCCTTTCGAAATTCATTTATTTCGTGGGTTTCATCATCATTACGCTTTATAGAATGTTTAATAAATCTTTGTTTCGGGTTTTGTGAAGAGTCCTTTTCCACGACACCGTATCACCCGAAAGGGCATGTTTTGCTCGTCTAGTGAGTGTTCCCTAACCCAAATCTATATTAGTCTCGACCGTGACGAGGATTTGGCAGCTCAGAAACCAGAATCTGGCGCATGGCTCCAACCTTTAGCGTCAAAATCGATTGGTACACTGCTAGACAACAATGCCTTCAATTGGTCTCCGATTGGGTATAGACATATGCGAACCCCATATTTGCTGGTGCCGGTCTCAAGTTGATCGAAAAGGTCACCATGGGTTGAAATGCCGTAAGAGCGCAGGTCGTCACGCTCGTCACTCAGAGCTGAACAACATCATCAAACGGTATGAGATAGAATTATCAGCAGTGAAAGTCTTTCTGCTAAACGTTACAATTGAATGTTTATTGATCAAAGGTTTGTAGTGAACTGATTGCAACAATGCAATGTAATGAGAATACATTGACAGAAAACAAAATTTACTGTACCCATTATACAATACTCGCAATGAAAATCAATACATCTTCACAAACGGGTCCTAGTGTCTGCAGATATCCCGGCTCATCTGGAACCGGTCGGCTTATTTCGGGAAGGATGCAAAAGGGTTGATGGTGCGACTTAAGTTCCATGAGCAAGGAGCAGTACGCTAGTTTGGGACGCCACATGCACCGATACGTTGACCTCGAGCAACCTGCGTTTTAGCACTAAAAAGGCCGTCAGAGCAGCAGAAGGCAAGGCACAAAGGAAAACCATGAAGTACCGTTCGTTGATTGACCGAAATTACTTTTTTTTACCCTTTGCTGTCGAAACAATGGGTTCCTGGTGTGACGATGCCATCCACTTCTTCGATGTTTTAAGCAAAAAAATTGTCTTGAAATCGAATGAACTCCGATCAAAATCGTTTTTGTAACAAAGGATTAGCATGGCTATACAAAGAGATAACGCAACTGCGGTCATATGCACTTTTCGCCTGTACGACAAGGACAAGATGGATGAAATATTTTACTTGCTGTGATAATAGCGTTGTGATTGTATAAATGTTCATTGTAATTTTTGTTCAAATGCTGACAATAAGTCCTTTATTCTATTACTCTATTGGGATCAAAAGTCGATTTATTCCAACTGTCAAAATGACATTTCAAACGTCAAATATTTAAATAAAGATTTTTCTTTCGTCTTATATGCTTTCTTGATCGAGTTTGTTTGCATCACCGAACTTTCGCAAAGAGCTTCTACAACAAAACCCCTACATTTTTGGTAATATCCCCGTCGCTTATCCCATTTCTCCCCTCCCTATACCCATTGCAAGAAAATCCAAAAGTGTGGAACATTTTTAATCAACGACTCCCGAAAAAGTAGCATGAGGGTTTACAAACAGTGACGAGATAGTTACCCTCTGTGATAATTTAAAACTCATGAACGTTACTTGTTCACAGATAATTATGTAAACGTCAAAAAACTGTTCATATTTAGCAAATAAAGTAAAGAAAAGAAAGCACCTACCTTTTAAAGCTTTCTTCTACACTATTTCTGGAAATTGGCAGACCTTTCAAGAAAACGATCCACACATATAGTGAATAAGAATTTCATTTTTCAACCGAAAGAGTCTCTTGTTACATACAAAAGAAACATTCCGGAAAGTATGGAGTGTATTTCAATCATTTTAAAAAGTGTAAGCATTTTAATTAAATTTAATAAAATATCGTATTTATCACTCGGTGGAATCTAATTCAATTAAGTCGAATAAGATTGGTAAGTTACGTGTCACTATAAATTATCTTCGTAAATTATCTGCTCGATTATAAGGTAAATGGTAACTCAACTCATACGATGACTTCTTTTTGTGTTTTTCATTTTCCACGTTTATAGTTCAGAAAGTAACTATTTACAACTGAATTTGATTTATGTTCACATTCATCATTGCCTTCGTTGTTGAAGAGGTAACGAATGTGTAAATCAGTGCGCCTGTGAACAATTCTATGCAAAATGTGGTATTTTAATTAAACATCAAAAATTTACTCCTCTTTTTCGATCCGAACAGCTTAAAATAATTATATACAGTTTTGACTTGAACAATAGAATGTACGTGTACAATGAACACAATTTATACAAGAAACATTCGACAAACGGTTGACACACTCAAGAGGTTATTTATTTATTCATAAAAAATAACACTGCAGCTATGAAAAATGATTTTCATTGACACTGTACAACGAAATAATGGCGATGCTACAACGTGTACCGCCGCTGAGAACTATTTTCACGTCAGTTGGCGTCAACTATTTTCAGCCACCATAGTCGAGTTAGGAAAATGTCCCGTCACAGCCAAGCATTTTGACCGGCGCACGGGGTCTACTACTTTAGAGCTGTGCACCGCTCCGAACGCCGACGAAAAAGGGGAACTATATTAACGCCCAATTATATTATCGTCCAAAACAACAGAAACATCCAAAGTTAAAATCGTGCGAGTGTAGGGAAATACACATTATTTATTCCCAATTGTTTCTTGTAAAAATGGCATTTTGCACTAGGGCGATAATAATATACTGTGCTGATCCCTTTCATATTATCGCCCAACTATTTTCCATACATTTGTTGGTGCGCGATATTATCGTCCCATGCGCGCGATAAAAATTTAGTAGAATTGGGTCTATTTATATTAGCGCGTTATATTAGGCGTTCTGTTAGATCATTGTTTTGAAAAATAGTCCATTTGTATGGAAAATTTCCGTCATTTTTTCCCGACGCCACTTCTAGAACACGAAGCACGACAGAATCCCTCTCGTTTACCCTTTCTTAGTCATAAACACTAAGCAACACAACGGTAGATTGCTTTGCTCTCCAATGTCTCCAATGCAACGCAGTAAGTCTATCTTCTAAAACATTATTTTGTATGAAAATGGGAAAAGACCCGTTTTCAAAAGGTAGTCTAAGAGAACGAGTTAACGTTTTCTCCATCTATCAAAGGTGTTTATCTCAGAAAATGTCAAATTTCATTCATCAATTTCAATTTGTCAAAGACAGCACGATGGCACTACTATTAGTACCCGATTGCAGAAACTTTCGGGGCAACCCTTGTACAAGACATGCTCAAAAAACCCAAAAAGAGATTTGTTGCAGATAGATTTTAAGTTGAGTTTTGTTGCGTCTGACTCAAAGGATGACTTTTAGGAGAGCTTTGAGAATTTATATATGTAAACCGAAAAATATTTGAGATTGAAAAAAGTCAAACAGTTTGATTTTAGTAGCAGCTACAAAGCCTTTGTCAGTTAATGAATATTATGAAATTCTTTCGTAGCCTTCAACTTACCGAGGAGGTACACGTTAAAACATAGTACAGACGAACACTGTTTATGAGTAATATTACAAGTGTGCGTTACCGTAAACATCGCACACCTGTAATATTACTCATAACAGTGTTCGGTTTTAATATACTACGAGGGGCACCCTAAAAGTTTCGGGAATCGGCTATAAAACGATTTTATTGCTTTTCAAAATAATCACCATTACAATCTATACACTTTTTCATCCTTAAAAACCAGTTTTCGAAACATCGACTCCATTCGGAAGTTGGGATTTGGGCCACTTCTTGTTCATATGCCTCGACAGCAGCTTCCGCAGATAAAAATCGCTTCCCACGCAACTTATTCTTGACACTCGGAAACAAATAAAAGTCGCACGGTGCCAAGTCGGGACTGTAGGGTGGATGCAGCATCAAATTGATTTTTTCCTTCTCCAAGAACGTCGTGGTCAGAGCACTTGTGTGGGAGCTTGCATTATCATGGTGGAGGACGATCTTGCGATTTCGACTCTTTCCACGTAGTTCTTCAAATACTTTTGGCAAACAAATCGTAGTATACCACTCTGAATTGATTGTTTTACGATCCTCAAGTGGTACAGTAGCCACATGACCACATTTCCTGAAGAAAGTAGCGACCATTTTCTTGGCGACGCTTCGAGCGCGAATTACCTTTGTTGGTAAATCTTCATTTTGAAACACCCAAACGGTGGATTGCTGTTTTGTTTGGGGATCATAGCTGTAAATCCAACTTTCGTCACCTGTTACGATGCTATATACTGAATCAGAAGCCCCATTGTCGAATTTTTTGAGAGAATCTCGGCACCATTTCACACGAGCCTCCTTTTAGTCGTCTGTCAATTTGTGTGGGATCCACCGAGAACAAAGCTTCCGTGAGCGTAAATGTTCGTGTAAAATTGTTTGTATTTGACTTTTCCCGATCCCAAAGGATGCAGCTATCTCAGCATAGGTCACATGTCGATCAGCTTCAATCATGTTCCGGACATGGTCAATGTTTCCATCGGTGATGGCTGTGGAAGGTCGACCTTCACGAAAGTCGTCACTGAGGTAAGTGCGTCCCGATTCAAACTCAGCGAACCACCGATAAACAGTGGTCTTGGATGGGGCCTCATCTCCAAATGCTTTTTGCAAATGATCAATACACAATTTGAGAGTCAAGCCAGACTTAAAGTCGTAGAAAAGCATGGCTCTAAAATTTTCACGTGATAAATCCATTTTTTCTCTGCAATGACTTTTTGGAATTGTTGTATCTTTTGACTGCTACGATCGATCATCATTTTTAAATCAGGAAAGACCAATTTAATTTTTGTGTAAATTGGCGAAAAGTTTACACGAACCGATATAGCCGATTCCCGAAACTTTTAGGGTGCCCCTCGTATAGATGATAATGTCTATTTATATTAGCGCCCACCAACAAATGTATGTAAAGTAGTTGGGCGATAATAATGAAAGGGATCAACACAGTTTATTGTTATCGCCCTAGTGCAAAATGTCATTTTTACAAGAAAAAATTGGGCAATAATAAATAATGTGTATTTGCCTAGATTGGGCGATAATATAATTGGTAGTTAATATAGTTCCCCGCCGAAAAAAGTTTGACTTACGCCGCTTTACTCCGTCGCCGTACAACGACATTTTTCGCTCCACCTTCGCTGCGTATGCGTACGGGTCTAAAAATATTTTATAAAATTTTCACAAGGAAATTTGTGAACGAATGACTTCGTTCCGATGATCTCGAAGCAAAACAGTAGTAGTGATTAACGAAGTTAATTAGTTTAGTTAATTGTCCGAGTGATCGATATGTCGAATCAACAAATGCCTCTTGTAATTAGTTTTTCTTTAATCAAATGCATCAGCGGTCTATTGAAATTATTATCCATATTTTTTTTCAAATTTAGACGCAGTGTAACACAATTCTTTTAAAATTAAATCGTAACAAATCGATTGGTTTTGGCTTGGTGAACGCAGCGAAGTCAGTTTGAAATCATTTAAACTTTCGGTGTAAATACACGTTAACATTTTTTTATTATATAAAAGCCCATCAATTCAAGGTCAATAATCTTTTACAATTAGGAAAAAAAAATGTTTAAACTTCTGTAATTTACGAAAACTGAATTTCATCTAGATCTAATACAACAAATATTAACATCAGTGAATCCACATCATCAATCATTAAGACGCAAGACGAGAAAAAAACCATATTCACGGCCGATCCACAACAGAATCTATAAATCGCAAAAATATTAGACAAACATTTTTGCGTTCAACAACATAATGTGAACATTGAGTATGAACGTTAAGACCCATAGATTTACCAACTGAACATCATCAGCGATCACAAAACACTTGTATTTTTGTGGAAGGTATACCACGTAAATTGTAATAATAGAAAAATAACGACAAAATTCAAAGTATAATCTGACCGTGTCTTGTAAATGTAAATAGCAAAAAAACGTTTCTCTGACAAAATATTATTTCGACGTCGTTTTAAATTAAAAAGCAACAAACACACCCACCCAGTTCATGTTAATTTTTTCTTATTTAATAATTTCATAAAAACTGAAGTTATGGACTGCGGACATATGGTGAGGCATAGGTGTTCTTCATAAGTGTATAATGTCTTTCAATGACTTTATTTTTATGATCATTACTTAATGTTTTGGTAAATAGGAAATTGTTAAGATAATTTTACTGAAGTAAATTAGTTTATGGAAGTGCACATGAAGGATTTTCAATGGCAATTTGTGAAACAATAACCTGAAGAATGCAACAAAAGAATATGGAAGTCAAATTAAGTGTATTGAATAAGACGTCATACTTAAAAATAAAAGAGGCGACGACGATCCAAGATTAAATGCGAAAAATGAACGAATTAGCGTAACATTACGAGGTATTAGCACTTGCAACTTTATTTAGTTTTTATGAAAAGAATGTATACTTAGGGAATTGGGAAGGGGAGGGGGAAAAAAACATTAGTACATTAGCTATTTACTTCATGTATACGTTATGTATAAACGTACACTAGAGTGTGTTGGTGTAAACTTCACATTTGCTTTAAGTAAAGTAATATTCATTACTTGATATGAATACACTCTCACACGTATAGTGATTTGTTTATTCGCCGTCCCATATGGAAAGATGTCAATACATGTATATTTCCCCCATGTAATACGGTCTATTACATGTAGGGTTCTTTCGATATTGACACATGTGACAGCATTGTTTCCACTAGTAATAACATTGTGTCCTATCCGCAAAACTCATTACACACAACTAATGTCATTATCACTGTTTTAATATCAATATTATAGTCGAAACGGTTGAAACCTTCGAATGTTCGAATGATGTGAGCAGATGTTGGAAAATATGACATTCAACATGTGTACTTTCGTTTTGATCTATTCTTCAAACAAATTCGAGAAAAAATTAAATTTTATTTGCGTTGTTGAGGTTTTTTGTTTGATGGTTAGTAAATATACAGTTATTGACAGCGAATGAAATAGCATACGTTCCATGCTGTGAAAATAATTCATTAATTCGAGATCAATTTTGTGAACTCGGAAACTCACTCGAGCAACTCGCTTCGGAAACTGTTTTTGATAAGAGTAGAGCTTGCATATCCGAGTCGAAGGCGAGCTTGTGCTCGAAAACACACTCGTGAGTTCCGCTCATATCACAAAATTGATCTCTCATGTAATGAATTATTTTCACTGCAGAGAACGTAAACTACTATTATCACATTAGCGCCCGGTAAGTTGTGTTTTTTGTGTATGATACCTACTCTTGTAAGTTTCACTTTATGTTCTATGTGACGAAGACAAAGTTCGTAAGTACACAGGTTGTACTGATTGTTAAGTACTTCATTGTCACAGGTACCTGCGATTGTAGAGTACTTTACCTGTTTCTGCCCGGTAAATGCGTTATTACCTCGTCGCAAGCGACTCGGAAAGCGTATTTACCGAGCATCAACATGTAAAATCGCTTCGCTCATGTAAAATGCACATTTACATTGCTTCAACACGTAATAGTACATTACGTACGTGCTTCCAAATTTTTAATTTTGTCGAGTGGGAAGGTTACAGCCCGACCCGAAGGGAAGGGCTGTATTCCCACTCGTCAAAATAAAAATTTGGAAGCACTTACGTACGGTAGGACGACGCAAAAATGACGTCACAAATACGACGTTACAAAAATGACGTCACATCGAAAATACGACGTTAGAAAAGGACATAACAAATAAAACCAAAAGTTATGACGTCATAGATATTGTTTCGTTTAGTTCTTCAACAATACACTATCGCTACCTTTTCATACACATGTCAACGCTTTATCTATTATTGTATTCCGCTGCGTAGCGTTGTTGTTACCAAAGCGGGTTCTTTGGCCCTATGTTGTTAGCTTTTCATCGGCTTTTTCATTTTCTACGATTTCGTCACTTATACATTTCAAATTATTTAACTATAAGTGAGTACTCTATATCATTAACTAGCCTTTGCTTTGGAGTGATCAGAAGGGACGTTTTTTAGGTAGAAGTTCAGAATTTTTTGCTGAAAGGACAAGAACTTTTGCCAAATTTCCGTGACACAAATGACAGGTTGTCTCAAAAAACGAGTCCAACAACTAAAATGAAATCTAGACAAAGAACCAATTACCATCATTTAATTAGACAGGAAATTGAAAAAAATCATGAGGTTCATTGATGATAATTGATTCAGACAGTTATTTGTTTGCGTTTGTTGGTGTTAGCTGGCTACCAAGCAGACGATGACGCTATAACAGAACTAGAAGATTTCAAGCGAAAAAAGGTGCTTACAAATAAATTAATATTTGTGGGAACATTAAAAACATCAATTAGCAACAATATAATTTGGTCGATCCATTACATGGGATGTAACCTCACGAAATTCTAACGTAATTGACGAGTTAATTCATTAAAGAAACCCAGATATCATTCATTAAAATGATTCGTAAAAATATGTTAACGTCTTATTCAATCGCGATCTACTCAATGGTACAATAAACATTTCAAATTAAACTATGCGTTCAATTACTTTATAATTTTTTACAATATTCAATTTGCGAGTTGGTGATTGATTTTTGGTCAAGTTCAAGAGTATTGACCATTTTTTACATTAAAAGAACATAAAATGGCATCGAAACAACCAAAGTAATTTATTACAGGTAAATAAAACTTTCACCAAAGCATACACGATGTGTGCCTCGTTTTATGATATCTTGCCGTTTAAATGTGCTGCAGGCAGTTCGGTTTTTTTATATTTAGTTGTTGAAAATTGGTGAAATTCAACATATTGAAGTTGTATAGATACTTTAGGTCACTGCATTCCAAATAGCATTCAACGAAAAATATTCTGGTAAATGGGTTTATTATTGAAGATGCCTTAATAATTGAGAAAATAGTAGTTGCGACACGGTCGACCTATTTCATAGAGATTTTTTTCATTTATTTTTAGTGGAAACTGTTGATGGTTTATTGATTTCATATTTATTTTACACTTTTGTAATCTGTAACATCACTGCATGTTTCCATTGTGTAATTTTTTAGTTAATTTTGGGTGAACTAAATCGCACGTTCTCGTTCATTTCACTTCGTTTAATTTTACCAATACGTTTTTCTCCAAAACAATCAACTTTGTAATTCCACAACATTTTTTCCTGAATCAAACAGATCAAGGGTATTGGTCGCAAGAGTTAACACCTTAAGGAAAGTCGACTTTAAATTATACAAATTTTTTATTTTACACTCGCAGCGATTTTAACTTTGGAAGTTTCTTTTATTTTGAAGAAAATAAATATCCAAAGTTAAAATGGTGCGGCTGTACTTGAAAAACTAAGCCTCACTTTTTGTATGAATCAAATTCCTAGACTGAACAACGATATAGTGATAGTTTTTGAATTATCGATGTTTTGAAAACCTTTCTCGCTTTCCGTTTAAAAGGACGTCGCCAACAACGATTTCGCCAGTCGCGTTTTGGCAGCTGATGGATAAACATCTCCGAAGCGGACTGTGATCTAATTTTATTACAAACAACATACTTAGAGGCTGTTCACAAATCGGTGATATTCGCCTTGTGGGGTGAAATTTCACCCCGGAGACGGTATTTACTTTATTTTTAAAAATTCAACAGCTCATTGAGATGATATTCATCTCATAAATATGGAAAAAAATAAAATCAAAATGGCAGCTGTTAATGTAAATTCTAGCTTAATAGTGCTCCCTCTGATATTGTATTTTTTCCTTTCGTACAAATTTCGATTACCACCTTTTTAACAAAGCAGCCACAAAAAGACACAATGAATTGATCTTTAAAAAGTATCTCAGTTAGGCGGGCGCCTGTAATTTTTTTTTATTTTTTCATGCGATTCTGTAAGTTCATTACATTAGAATTTAGAAATTATAAATTACGCTATTTTATGTGATTTTGATTTCTTCTTGACATGTGCATGGTTGTAATCGGAATGTTTGCAGTTAATGAAGTTATTGGAGTTAATTTTTATAAAGTTGGCAATTCTGATAATAGCACGTGCACTTAGCAGTTTCTTTTGTTCTCTGCCCAGTGTACGTGCTTTTGTTTACATCCGAACAAAAGAAATTTTGACAGGAGACAACACCACGTGCTTCAACAGTGGAAGCAGTATTTTTTTTGTTCTGTTCTGTCCCAAACGTTATTTACAGAAAATGTGAATGTGAAATTACAATGTTACAGGAGGAGAACCATAAGATTGTGCAACGTTTCGTTTTAACTCGTTTCATCGAAGAAAAACCGAGTTTTGCACGCACAAAATACAAGAAAATATGTGAAAATAGAGATAAAAGAGAAATAAAAAAGTTGCACAAGCTTATGATTCTCTCCCTGTATTTAAAAAAAATAGCGACACTTTTAGGGTATGTCGTAGAACATTGTTTTCCTTAATATCATCCATTTTATCGAAATAAAATAAAAACCAATTAGGCGCATTCCTAATTTAGGTTTCAAATCTCACTGACACAAAATGAAAAAGATTTTCCACTCCAGAGCAATTTTGCATTCCCGGTACCGTAAAAGTCTGTAACTTTGACCGATTTTAGACTTTGATGTCAAATAACTTTCTATAGTCTGACTGTAAAAACCTGCAAGTCGGTTTTTCCTTGGGGCTGGTGTAAGACTATCCCAACGCAGAACTAATCCCACGCCTTGACAGAAGCTCAAAAACTTTATTTAATAGCTTGTGGAACTGCATCATCAAAACATTACGTGAAACAGGAGATAATTGAAAATTCGAGTGTGAGGTTAAGTTCTAGTCCAACGTATAAAAGTGCAATACTTGATATGGCTTGACGTTCGTCGTATTAGTGGAAGGAGCCTGCGTTACATGGTAGTGGGAGCAAAGCAAAATTCCAACACTACAATTTTTCTACGCAGACGATATAATCTCAGACTATCGATGTGACCAATCAGTGAGGCTCTAGCTGTTACTATTAAGCATGAAAATTCGAGAAAAGACCTCAACATCTCACCCGATCTACAGGTTGCTTTTGAAGAAAGCAACTCAAGAATTGATCTCCATTTATTACAACATTATCATATCAGGTCATTAATTATCGCTTCTGACAGAACTTTAACACGCTGTGTAGTTTTATCGAGAGTTTTATCTACTTTTGACGTCCTGAACTCAGTGGCTTCAATCAAATTGAGAATTGATAACAGTAATCCAAATTCTTACAGTATTTACTTCAAAATTACATTCAAAATCTTTATCATTCATCATTCATCATTTATCATTCATATCATTCAAAATCATCTGATCATGGCTCAAGTCTTTTGGAATATTTTTCTCGTTTTCACATTCGATTAGTAAACGCGAAGTTGTGAAACGCAAACGGTCAAAGTTAGAAAACACTTTAGAAATACGGGTACCTGAAAGAGTCGATTCGAAATACAGGTATGTGTTAGAGGCCAAGAATATGTTACATAACATATAGTTATAACAAGAACAACTTTTGGGCATCCTACGAATCTATGAAGACTGTGACCCAGACAGATTTTGTCGCTCGTCTAAAAAATCTGAAAATGCAACCTTTTAACATCGAGCCTCCAAAATCTGTCATTGAAAGATTGAAAAGAAAAGAAAATTTTTTTTAAAAGTTAATATTGTGTAAAAGTGAAACTTTAGCTCCATAGCGAAGCGTAAGAAACATTGTTTGACATTCAAAGTCGTTTGTAAAAATGTGGTCAAAGTTACTATTCCGGTCAAAGTTAAAAACTTTCACGGTAACCTGATTTATTCGCAATGACCTGGTGAAATTGTTAACAAAAAATGACACCTGTTCCAATAACAAATACAACTCTTCTACCTATGGTCTCAGGAGGAACTTATTGAGCTAGGAAAAACACCTTCAACATCACAAACCGTAGTAAAAATTCAAAGTCGCAAAGTAAAGTCTAAGCAAGTTAATTTTACCTGCCTGAAACTTTATTTCTTTGAGTTTCGGGAGCATTATTACCTTCTTATAATAAGCAAAGTATCCAATGATTGTGTCAATAACTCGGCTTAACCTTACAATAATCTAAAAAAATAATGAAGATAATATAAGGGCCGTTCGTAATGAGGTCACGCTTGCTATAAAATCCACAAAGTCAATAACTCCAAACTGGTTAGGGATTTCGCTTATAGTTTTCTAGCCACCCCACCCCCAGAACAGAATTTTCTAATTATGAGTGAGAATAGCTTATCTATTACTCGGTTTTTTCTTGATCGTGGAATTTAAAATTGAAAAAAATGGATTTTACTTGATTTTTCGATCAGAGAGAAGTAACATTCAATCATAGCTTGAGAATTTTAATGGAATTATTTTGCCATTGTAATGACGCTCAGGTTGAATTCAACTAGAACAGTTGTGTTCTTGAACATATTTCACAAGCATCAACATTTCGGCATATCGTGCCAAACCGAATTTTCTGTCCTGACTGAGCTATGACCCTGTTATGTATACTCATTTAAAGTAAGCGTGACATTTTTTATTAACGGTTCTAAGAATTCTGTGGAAGCTAATGAAGCGGTGGGAAATTCTTGAAACGTACCAGGAAGAATGCAGGAACAGGTCAACGCAAAAAAAAATATTGTGACAGACGCATCCCTCCACATGAGGAATTGAACGAAATTCAGAGGCTCTTGTGCATTTGTGACACGGGAGCTTTGAAAACTACGGCCACAATGGCCATCGAAGCGCCTATCCAGACGATCGTTAAAGCAAAAGTCTTTGCTTCGGCAGATAGGCTGAATCAAAATGGTCTCTGGATCCTAAAGGTGATTAGCGGCGGGGTCTTCCATATAGCCAGAGATCGTGTGGTCCCACATGTCGACTTTGTGAGGCGATACCAGATCGTCATACCTGACAGAGCTGATTGGCTTGGAAACTGGCCGACCTGCCTTTCGGCTGATGGAATGGTGAGCTTCACTGACGGCTGGAAAGCTGAGGAAGGAGCGGGAACCGGTGTTAAGGGGAGTGACGATGTTAGTCCCAGAGGAGATGACGGGTGGCAGAGCGATCATCTGCTCAACAAATCCTAAACCGATTGGGACTGAGAAATCATATCACGATTACCGAGGTCCTCCACCGGTGTAGACGGTAATGAGAGAGCACACCGGCTGTCCAAGCAGAGTTCAGCATCTGCGATCGAGGGCCAAGAACCTCACATCCGATCCCACACTCAACATGTGAAAAAGCTGTGAAAGACTGAGTGCGGGCTGAGTCCGCAAAAAGTTGGCGCGCGTACGGTGAGGGAGGGCACAAGAAGCTCTTATTTCCGGCGCCCGACGAGAAATTTTCCAAAAAGATTCTCAGAATGGACCGCAAAAGCGTCAGGAGAGTAGTGGGTTGAACGAACACTTAACCAAGAGGACCATTTTGGACTATCTAAGATGTAGCTGCGGCTTAGAGGATGAAACAGGCATCCACATAATATGTGAATGCCCGCAGTTCCACCTCCTAAAGAGCATGACTTTAGGCGGTTGTTTGATTCGACCCTCTGAAGTCCCAGGCCTAGGACCTGTTGTCCTCAACAGGTTCTTGGTGAGAACCGGAAGGTTTCAATGATTTACATGATGAACGGAAAAAAACAAAGGATCAACAGATCTGTGTTGTTTTAGGATTCAGAAAATGATCCGTTCCATCCTGATAAATCTAAAAAAACTCCCTCCACATTTTCAAATATTGACTTGAATCTACCGAAAATAACCGTCACCTCGCGTCCTTTGATGTATGAGTCACGTATCCCTCGCATAATTCTTTTATTTTAGTCATTGTTTTGAAGTCACTCTTCTATTTATACAAACCGCGTGCTTATTTGATATTACGAAAAAAATTGATTTTCCTCGACGAGCTTTTTAGTAAACACAACTAAAATATCTGCTTACAACCGAGATACGAGTTTAACTTCAATAAAACCATTTTCGTACAATTATATTCAACAGACGACAAATTATTTCATTCTTTCCGTAAATTTCGTTGTGTATCGCACACCAAAACAACGCCCAATGACCGCATATTTATTTTTCACACGAACGTGCGAAGAAAACATGTGCGCTTAAGAAAGACTTTACCGCTCATTCAGATCACATAATGGCATTGTATGAGCTAACTTGCAGGTATACAGACTTACTTGACGTGTTAATTAAAAATGAAAATCGGAAATAAAAGATTTTCAATCATAAATGGTGGGCTTGAAATTCACTCTTTAACTATTTTTTGGGTGAAATGTAATGTTTGTTGTCTTATGGTTTCAGGTTACAATCACTTTGGTCGGGTGATGTTCCTCACCGAACATTCGATTAGCTTATTTGGAAGTTATGTTCTTTTTTCAATACTTAAACCCGTCCCTAAAATATCTTATTATAGACACTAACGACTCTATTGTTTTATTGTTTGTTGGAATATCTAAACACTTAACTTTCAGTCAACCGTAGTTCAAAATCTTGTGCTTTTTTCGTTTTCTCCGTACAACGTAAAAGCAATGAGCTCAGCATTATAACGATCAAAAAACTTATTATATTCACTAAAACTAATCGTGTTCAATCGAATCGACATAATTGACTTCTTGGATATACTTTTCTTTCTAAAAATGTTAACAACACCACCGTTGCTTCGAGTTTTTGAATAAACGCCATTCAAATGCTACGCCAAGTTTATGTTTTGAGAGATACATGTGTCCGTTGAATCACAACATTAAAATAAAATGACAGACAATATGTTTTCTTTAAAGAAATAAAAATGTGACCTAAAAATAGAAAACATTGTTTACAGTCTTCATAGTTTTATGCATTTAGACAGTTCTTGTGTGTACGAATAAGTTTTGCATTTTTACAGTCGGTTAAAATCTACTAAAGTTTATCAATTTATATTCTCGCGAAAATTTTGCTTGAAAAACTCCCTGAGAATAGTCATTTTTTTGTTGGAAATAATTTCGATTGTGTGCGATTTTCATTCGCTCGTTAATTAAATTGTTGGTTGAGGTTTGGGTCAAGGTTTATTTAATAAGACTATGTGATACACCTGTCATATGTCAGAAATAGCACGCGAAGTTTTAAATTTTTTTATGAAGCATAATTTTAACAGTAAAATATTCGATACACCTAGAGGGATTTAGATAAGCGTCTGGAAACATTGTTCTGATCAGGTATGTACTGTACACGTTCAACATTTTTCTAGGCATGCAAATGTTTTTGCTTTACACCCAGGCGGCAGGCAGCGGAAAAATGAAAAAATCAGTGTCGGCTAAAACCTGAAGAGAAATTTAACGGCCACAGTGGTCAATTTTTTAAATTACGCGTTTGTGTGTATTTTTAAAATACTAGAAAGGTATGGGAGTCAGTTCACTTTTACAAACGTCCTGTACGTTTCGGGAAAAATTGCTAGGATGAAACGAGATTTTAGTCTAAATAAGTGAATCATGCCCGCAGCCGACGCAGTCCCTCATTCCAAAAAAGAAGTCCACAAACCTTTGGAGGACTTTTGAAATTTTCTCCCTACCCCCTCCACCCTAAAATTATTTCGCAGCAGCTTTCAAACAAGCCCAGACTCATCGAAATCGTTTGGAAATTGGCTGAGATATGGCACTTCAAATCTCACGAATTTCCACACATACTGCACCAAAACAAACTTTTCCAAACTTTAAAAATCCTTCAATCTCTGTATGTGATTATAATCATCATTATCATCATCATAATCTATTCACGGATCACGATCTCGAGAACCAGTCAGCCGATCTTCCTGAAAACGTCAGTCTCGGCCCCAAATGAAAAATTTCATTAGCCGCTTTTCCTGGAAAAGCCGTGGCATGTGGAAAAGTGGTCAATTTTGACGGTTTTTCAGGTTATGCTTGGTGTTTTCGAATTTTAGCTCCGGAGTGACAATAGCTAGCGTTGGTTTCTTCGGGAAGGTTATAGAGTTTGGTCAACAAATTGGGCTTTTTTTGCTTTTCGAATTTTAGCTTCGGAATGACAATACTTATTCGGCAGAGTTATAAAGTTTGATCAGGAGAATTGCTGACACGAAGTGTTTCGAAGGTAGCAGAAGGTGACACGAAGTGTTCCGAATGAGGCCGAAGGTGACACGTAGAAATAATTGTTTTAAAAAATTAGAAAATTTTCACATGAATTTTAGTTATAACAACTGAAAACTTCCAAAACGACTGATTAATTTTGGAAGCGGACTTACGGACTGCGTCACACTTTACCTTTAAAGAGGAGGTTTTTGGATGCGATATTTGTGATGCATCAAACTTGGCGTAGTCTGTAGAATGATTTGACAAATCGAGAAGACATGGACAGGCGTACGCAGCTGGCTTGAGTTAAAATCAAAATATTTTTTGGCTGCCTACTTTTTTTTTTTGATGCGTTGGGGGACATGCGGTGTGACGCTTTGTTGTCTAGCAGTCCTGAATCCAGGGCTGGGTGATCGAAACCTATGCAGTCGTTTGGGTAATTACCACACTTGCATTTCAACACAGACCAAATGTAAGCAAAAATCGAATTCAATTAAAAGCAGTGAGTAGAATTCATTTTCTTCAATGAATTTATTTAATCTGAAACATTTCCAACAAATTTAAGACAGATTGAGACAGAATTATATGTTCTCTATGGTCTGTAATCTCAATCTGTTAACTACATCTGAACAGATATTATACAATCATGCATTCAAGTTGAGCAACCTCTTTTCCTACATAAATGCTTCGTTATACCCTGTTAAACATGAAAAGACGAGACACAAATTCATAAGCATTCGAACAAAAAGAGTCGCAGATAAATTGATATCTAAACGATCGGCAACGGATATCAAAAGTGTTTAACATAAATGCAAATTTAAAGACTTTTGATTAATTTATAAGACGTGAATGGAACATTTTTTAAGGTGACATAAATTTGCAAATGAAACACCAGTGAAAGAAAAATCCTCATTTACATCAAATGTTTTCAATCGAACTTAAAACCGCGGTAAACAAATAAAACTTCTTATGGCTGTGTTTGTCAGATTATTTTATCAGCAATAATGTTGATTGTTAAGTTATGATTATTCCAGTAGAACTTCTAACTGTATGCGCCATCAATCTTTAACGAAAATGTGATGTGTGCTGGTTTGTGATCGGCTTGGTTTATACACAAAGTCTGAAATTTTCCTTTCACAAAACGTGGGGAAATACGTCTATAACACAACGTTGTAAAAGAATGTTTTGCCGAAAATGAGTAAGGTGAGACCGAGTTTACTTTATCAGGCGGTGTGTAAACTTTCTAAGAAAACATTTTTGAGCAAAGTTGGCGGTAGGAACCGTTTTCCATGTAAAACATTCTACATTTTAAGCATTAAGCTCAAGACGGCGCACAAGTCTAACGAAAACATCACATTACACGGATGGAATAGGCGTACAAAAGTATATTTGTAAAATGGATTTTTTTATTGTACCAGAAAGGGTATGCATCAGTCAGGTCTAGTTTCAAGGAAACAACATGTAAAAAAATATTTATAACTCGGTGGAAGATATACTTTGATACTTTTATACACACGGCAATGTTTATTAGATAGTTGTGGCAACGAATTCTGGAAGAAAATTGCTGTTTGGAAATTTTGCATGTGTAGAAGAAGAAAATAAAAGAAAACTTCTTATCCAAAATAAAATCAATGAAGGAAAAATACTTATAAAAAACTCACGAAAAAGAACAAGAAGAAGTATTTTTGTTCAAGTTGATAAAAAGACAGAGCTACGTCAGACTAGAGGTGAGCGGGCCGCCCGACACTCGACTAAAGATCCGACCCGAACCCGAATCAATTTGTCGGAGCAGGTCGGGTTTTTAAATTTATTTTTTTGTCGGGTCGGATTTCATTTTTTTGATTTTAAACTGCATTTAAAATGAAATCTTTTTAATAAAAGTTCGGGTCATGGTTTCTGGTGTTTCTGGTTCGGTTCCGGTTTGAATTTTTTGCTTCGGATCGGGTTCGGTTCGGGTAGGATTTGAATTTTTATTTAAGTTAGGTTACGGTTCGTGTCCCATTTGAAAAAAAAGGAGACCTACACACTTCTACGTCAGACCCGTACGAATTCAAATTGACTCCATGTCGATTTCGAAGAACGGTCTGAATAACTGTGGTTCTAGGTATATTGCACCTGAAGTTTCACTACAGTCATGGCAAAATAGATATACTACTGCGCAGGTTTTTAACACCGCAAAAACGTGCACAGTAGCAAAAAGTTCGTATCTATTTTGCCGTGACCGTACAACTTTGTAATTGTATTCGATGTTCTTTGAAATTTTTCTCGAAAATTCGAAATTTTTTCGAAAATTCGAAATTTTTTCTAAAGTTCGAAACTTTTTCCGAAAATTCTAATTTGACCTAGTCTTACCATGAGCCTAAATGCTGATACGGTTGTATGGACAAAAATGGTACTTTTCGACACCTTCATGAGCAGAAGAAGAAAGGAAAAGCATAAGCGAATACCGATCGACTGATCGACCAACGAAAAATGCCATTTTTACGACTTTTTTATCCATATCTTCGGCGATTTTGCGCATTTTTGAATCTTTTTCGAACTTTTGACTATATTTGTATAACTTGTATAAGAGTATTCTATGGAAATAACTAGTTATCGCTTGAACCTTATTCAAAGGGCCGAAAGGACGTCTTTTGAAGGGCTCAAGATCTTTCAGATTAGCATCTTGTTTTAAGTTGAATAGAATTGGCCATACTTTGAGCTAAAGATGAGCGGACTGGAGGGAATTTCAAATTATGCCCATTCCCGCCCGTGCCCAACAGGGAATGGGCAGCCAGGGCACAATTTAACGGGCACGTCTTTGGGGCGGGTATGACCCCACGCGGGCCAGTGCGGGTTGGTGAGTGTGGACCACATGCTTAACGTGAATTCCTATAGGCCTATAGGCTAGCAACACCATAGGATTTCTTTCAGTGCTAATTATTTTTATATCTCCGCCTAAAGTTATACTTTTAGACTCAGATATTTTGTACACAGAATTTATCATGAATGGGTTTCGTCATTCATGTCATTCTTCTCTGTACGGTTCGTTATTCCTCAACTACCCCGTGTTATGAAGCTCGGGTACACTTAGGAACGTTACTTTCATGCTGGACATTGAAGAAAAATCTTATACATAATTTTGCCTTCAGCGGGATTGAATCCGGGTTTTCTTGGTGGAAGGCCAGTACGCTACCACTGAGCAAACCTGTTCCTCGACATGCCCGACTTTAAATAACCAATTTTACATAGAGAGAACAAATGAAAAATATTTCATTTGAATATTTATGAGTGAGAATACCTTTACAGTACCACCGTGGTACTACCACGTTTGCTTAGAACTATCACATTTTCAACTCAATTTTTGAAGGTGTGGTAGGGAAGAATTTGAGGAACGGGCAGATTCGGGCATGAAATTGACGGGCAGCCATTTTTTCTTAACTTTCGGGCAGGGACCAGGCGGGCTCGGCACAAATTTTACGGGCACCATTTGGGGCGAATACTTTTTTTTAAATTTTGGGCAAGGGCAGTGAGGGCACGGACAGCAAAAAAGTGGTGCCCGTTCATCTCTACTTTGAGCCATTGAATTCAATTCAGTAAATTATTTCCATCCCTTCCGCTGAATATACATATTTTTCTACAATTTGAGAGTTAATGATGAGAGAACGCCCTACATAACACAATCTGTCGTAATTTTAATAGTTAATTTGGTGATTTGAACACGTACAGTTTGTTGTTCATATGTGAACATTTATGTCAAATGGAAGAAACATTAAATCGTTTGAAGAATGGATCGAGAATAGTGCCGTTGCTTTGTAATAAAAAGACTAAACTATCAAAGAAATGTAATTTGTACATTTATGCATTAACTCACAACATTAATCTTGATGACGTCAGCTATGATTTCTTTTTTTTTCATTTAAAAAAAAAAAATCATCTATTTTGAATCACTAAAGTGATCCGAATACAGAGTCAAAGTCAACGAAATAACGATGAAAACGATAAACGATAACGCCGACCAGGAATCTGTGAAGAACATTTTTTTGAAATTTTCAGTTGAATTGAATTCTTGAAATTGTTATCAACTGTAGATATAATATTCTTATCAAATTTATTTTCCATTATCACTTTCAATTATCGTTGTACTTATGCATTTAGTCATTCAATAAAGGATTTACAAGTAAACTTTATAACCACATAGTGTAAACATTGCAAGAAACACTGATATATTTCCATCGTAAAACTGTTTGCTTTTTTTAGAAAAGCGATGTTTATTCACCGCTTTTGAACAAATTTCGATTTCGTATTATGTTCATAAGGAAAATAGATTTTATATTTCTAGCATTTCTATATTTCTAGTACTTTCGAGGTTAATGAAGGCGTTCGCCAGTGTTGTTGTCTTTCTCCTCTTCTGTTCATAATTTTCATGGACAAAATCATCAAGCAGGCCAATTTGCAGTGGAATGTGGAAGTGGGGGAAGTAGTCATGAGAATCCTGGCGTGTGCAAATGACTTAACTCTGTTAGCGGATAATACCAGTGATTTGCTGAAGGGGATCAGGTGCCTAAATGTCGCATGTGAAGAGTACGGGATGAAGATAAGTGCAAGCAAAGCAAAGGCTATGTATGCATGTCGCAAATCTCGGAAAGAGGTATCTTGTAGTGTAAATGGGGAGCAGTTGGGACAGGTTTCAAAGTTTAAATATTTAGGATGCATTTTCTCAGAGCATGGCAAGTTAGTTAGGGAATTTGAAGAAAGGAGGAAAATGGGAAACACAGTGACCAGTCAGTTGTATGTATGTATGTATGTATGTATGTATGTTTATTTCATTACCTTACAGAAGGCTAACGCCTTATCACTACCTGTGATTTCGTACGTATTAATCAATTACAATTTCATTTCAGCTATATCTAAAACTAAAACTAATAAAGCTAAACTTAAACTAAACTTAAACTAACTTTCATTTCTTTACACAAACATAAATTATTCCCATAAAAACCTAAATGAAGAGAGAGAGAGAGAGAGAAAGAGAGAGAGAGAGAAGAGAAAATAAATAAAACATTGCAAATAAATCCACATATGTTACTTTTAGCAAAAAAAACGAATAACAAAAAATCAAATCAATTAGTAGCAAAGTAGCAAAAAATTGTAAACATTTATCAGGAAAAGAGGCAGATGTCATATTTCGTTTTAGATCTAAAGGAAGTAAATTCCACAAAGAGGCAGCTTGAACTAGGAAAGAATTCCTGAGTATATTTCTCAGTTGAGGTCGCATGTGTTCAATAAAAAGGAATTAAGTAGAGGCACAAGGTTCGCTATTCATATCTCAATCTTTAGGCCAATGATTTTATAGGGTTGTGAAAGTTGGGTGGACTGCGGTTACCTTGTGCTTGTGCATGACCCGGAGGTTTTCGATATGAGGAGAATAGCAAAGGTGAATCGCAGGGAACAGTGGGACAATCATATCAGGAACGACGACATCAGGGAAAATTTAGAGGTTACGTCAGTGGAAGAGGCGGCAAGGGTTATTCATCTGCGATGGTACGGGCACGTTTAGAGGACGGGTAGTAACATGCTGCTAAAGAGGATGTTGAATGCTCAGTCCCCAGGTGTGCGCCCTAGGGGTAGGCCAAGAAGAAGTTTTACAGACTCAATTCAATCAGATTTAGAAGTTAGGAGACTTTCTCTGGGCCTACAAACCATCTCCTTGGTATTGCAAATGTATTATTGAGCTCGAGTGGCCCAGTTGGTAAAGTGTTGGACAGCGAATGAAACGACTTTGGTTCGATTCGTGTCATGGACATTTTTTATATCGAATTACACACATAGGTGTTCTTGTGTTGCTAGGTCAAGGTTTTGTTACAACAAGCGCAGGGACACATAGGTATAGGACATGTAAAATGTTGAAGGAACACGGAAAGACCTGGTAGGCTCAAAAATGATAAGATAAGATGACATAAAGCCACACCAGGTACCAGGTAATTAAATTAAGTAAAAGATTTACAAATATCAAACAAATTAAGGAGTTAGTTCGACTGTTAGGCCGAGCGGCAGCAGTTGTTGTTAGTTCTCACTGTACCTCTCAGAAAGATATAAATGCCAACATGACAGGTGGCACCCCAGCGCGGTCCGGCTGGCAAGCTAGCAGCGTCCTGTTCCACTAAAAGAGGCGCTGCGCGCACAAATCCCGACTAGGAAGGACTTAGGAGTCAACGATAACCAGCAACGAGTGTCGCTTCAATTAAATGCTACCGTATGAACGGGACTTCTCTAAGAGGTTTTAAAATTCTCAAATTTCTCAATTTTTTTAAATTTTCAAAATAAAATTTGAAATGCGAAGTGCAGAAGCATACTTTCATTTATTTTTGTAGGTTTACAGAATATCCGCATATTTCTCAGAATTTCATTGTTCGAACAATGGAATTTTATTATCTGCCAATAAACCTTCAAAACTAGATGATAAAGATTGTACTTTATGCAGCCAAATTTTTGAAATCTAAAATGTTTAAAAAGTGTAGAAGTTACAAAAATCCTGAGAAAATATCAAATCTAAAATTTGGCTGAAAATCTAAAATTACTTTTCATCAGAAATTTGCAATGTTTTGTAAATTTGAAAATTTTAAAGAAATTGGGAAAATTGGGTTTAAGAACTTTTAAAAATTTGACTGAAAAATTAAAACTACTAAAAGTTTGAGGAATTTTAGAAGAACATAAAATATGAGAAATTATTGCGTTTTGAACTTCAACATATGCAAGGAACCCGTACGTATCAGAATAAATGTGGCAAACAGTGTTGATGTTACGAAAAGATTCGAACGTATTTAAGTAAATTGCCTAAGTGTATGAAATTACGTCCACATTAAATTGTATTGGAAATTTCCGAGAGGGCAATATTGAAAAACCCGTTGAAAGCAACGGTGTAAAAGAGCACAAAATTCATTCCCAATTAGACGAAAATGTTCACCTCAATTTTCTCTACAAACCTCTGGACCGACCTAGGGCCATAAGGATATGTCTCGGACACATATTTCCATAGACAAATGTTTCCCTCAATTTGCTCTGCAACATGGCAAAAAAAATTTTTTTTTTTTGGTTAGGTCCGACTATAGGACAGACCTGAGTCCTACTTCAGCCCTAAGCACAGGCACCGGGTCCAAATTTGTTTTTGAATATAATTCGGTACTCGATTACCTCTCAAATAGAAAAAGAATCAACAAAATCAGTTAGGATTTATCCAACTTATGTAAGCAAACACGTTGGGCCCTAGTAAAAACTCAGTTTTAGGGTCCTGACCTAGTCCAAGGGTTTCTAATCAAAAAATTTTCTTTCATGAAATGAGAGACAGACCTACACATTTCGATCAAAAAAAATTTGAAAATCGGAAGAGATTTACTCGAGTTATATGCCAAAAACATGTAGAGTGCTAGCAGAAACTCGTTTTAAGTGCCCTAGATATATCCTAGGGCCCAATCTCAAAAAAATTTCTGCCACAAATGGTTAAGCTGTCATAGACCTGCCGACTAAAACAACACATATGAAAATCGGAAAAGATTTACTCGAGTTATGTACAAAAAACACGTATGACCCTAGCAGAGACTCGTTTTTAGTGCCCTAGCTAAATCTAAGGACTCAAATCCAAAAAAGTTTCTTCCATAAATTTTCGGCCATGCCCAGATCTTTCAAACAAAAGATTATTAAAAGATTTACTAGAGTTATCTACAAAAGACCAAAAAGCACTTAAACAGCCCTAGCTCGGCGGCTCTTGGACTAACAGTGCCAAGATTCAATCCCATAAAAGATATTTTGATTACCTTTCAAGGAAAAAAAAGGTTTTTGAAAATCGGTTGAGTTTAGCTCAAGTTATCGGACAGACGGACGGACGGACATTTTTTTATTGCTGTTTCGTCATCTAAGGAGCATTGTCGACGCTCCTCCTCTTATCCCCGGTAGAAATTGGGGTGGTTACATACGTCGTGGTAAACGCATAAGACCCCTTTCCGAAGCACTGCGTTCTTCGTACGGGTTAGTTGTAGAATTGTGGATCTTGTCAGTAAACAAATTGTGTAACAAAAAAAAAACGTTTAATTGTATGGGGTTTTTCTGAGCTCGGCCGGTTCGGTTCCGATTCAGGCTACAAAAATAAATTAAGGGTTAAGTTCTTAAATTTTCTCGATTCGGTTCTGCAAACGCGGTTTCCTCCATAGCATATCATGGTTAGGGTCAAATACTCGAGGGAAAAGTTTTGTTACGGCTCATTTTTGAGACATAATATCAATTATGCGGTCGAGTGAAGTTGGCGCTAGAAGAAAAAATTGATTGATGTCCTAGCCCCCTAGCAATTTTCCATTCGTTGGTATAAAGTAATTTCGTAGTAAGTTTATTTGTGTTTTGTGTTTTCTTTTGCTAATTAACACCAATATAATGATTGATTGAAAAAGCAGAGTTGTCGTAGAGGTACCGTGAATTGTCCTAATATTTCATATAAATTCATAAATCGTGAGTTCTCCCAAACACTAAAAGTCATAGGACAAATCACGGTTCATATATGATGGTGAGTGAGCGCTTCATTCCGCTTCATACAAATTTACACGGACAACTCAATGTCACTTTTTCGAACGGACATGTCACCGTTAGTTACCTTATTATCGAAATATTCAACGTCAAATGTCATTTTGGCAGATGCAATAGACCAAATTTTGATCCCAACATACTCATTTTGGAAAACAAAGATAAAAAATTTCCCTTTTGTGATCGTACGTATTTCTTCACGTAAATGCAGTATTCCTTTCGGCTTGGAATGCAGACCAACCTCTGTTTTTTAGTGGCGAAAATAAATTGTTTTTCGATTGATTACATTTTTACATTTTCCCCTCTTAGCAAAAGTCTGCGACTCGTATAGAAATAAAACTTATTTAAAATTGAAGTGACACAAAAACACACTGAAGATTACGTCATCTACACTGAGTGAATATCGCAAACAATAATGTGAAGATTCGTCATATTTCAGTTTGAGTATGTTATTACGAGACTAAGGGAGTTTCTTTTAGGAGTTTTATGAACGTGAGTTCCATCGATCTATACAGAGTGTGCAAATCGTTGATTACCACTTAGAGAGACAATTCATTTCACTGTATGTTGACCTTGGGTTGGCAATAAAGCAGATTTTATTTTTGAAATCTTAACACTGTTCAATGTTCATATGTTCAAAACGAACTTCACTTCGTTGAAAAATGGGAAACAGATAAAATGCGACAAAATATGCGTGATGTCACAAAGACGTGAGTGAGCAGAGCAGCAAGTAACTATGTTCGTCGACAATACAAGTCAATCAAATGCATGACAAGATGCGTAACTACTCATTACATTGTTTAATAAATGGCTATCGCGATATCAATTTTACTGAATAATTAAATATCATAAACAAAACAGAGCAACAACACAACCTTTCTAACGAAATATATAATATACTCGTTGTATGGGACTTTGGGCCATGTATTTCAAACGTGTTTTAAGTTTTAGAACTTTCTTTTTCTTCTCAGGGTGTCCATTTCAGCTTTTCGAACCTGTTTTGAATTTGACTATGGAAAAGGTTTTCTATCATACTTTCCAATTTTTCTGGATTGAGGCAATAGCATAAATTATGACCGATCTCGACACAGAGTCAGCATTAGACACTCATCATACCTAATCGATGATCAAGTTTCAAGTTAGATTCGATGATGTTTGTTGAACAAAATTTGGCAGATTACGTCACCATCGTACAACTGAAACGTCTTCATGCTATAAAACTCCATACGATTTATGGTGAAAACTAACTAATTTACTTTGTGTATCGCAAGTTTGGTCCGAACGACACAACAGATGAGAACAGAAACATTACGAACAAAATGAAACATTTGCATGGGAGCTGTAGGTGGTATTTTAAGTAGGTGACAAAATCGACAACAAAAAAGATTCATAACATCCAATAGATAAAAGCGTATGGGATTTGAAAATTGACTAATTCAACGTACCTGTTTCACCTCCAGTGTATCCAAATCTTGATGAGATGCTTGTTTATCCATTGTTTCGATAATTTCACCGTCAACGGATGCTGAGGGATTTTCGTTTTTCACAAAGAGGCGTGAAAGTGCGCCCCACATTAATTCACACAAACAACTTTGTCACAGAGCACACCACCAAGTTTAGAAACTTTTATTCAGTTCACCAAAAACAGTCATCATAATGAGTTTGTGGTCTACATACAATAATCGAATGAAACATTCAATTCGAATAGAAACAATCGTTTATCCTTACAGGAAAACGAGATAAACGACGATTCACCACATAAAAAAAGTTTAACTTGAAAATTGCACAAAAAACGTCCTACGCAAAAACTCTTATTTATACATTAAGAATGTTACGGTTGGATGTAAATTTACAGTGACTGGGATTGTATTTTAGTGTTTATTCAGATATTCGAATAGTTACTGATTAAAATCGTAGACGATTATGTTAATTACGGCACCTTTTCTTCACAATTTGGTTTTGTACCAGTTGTTAGCGGCCATTACAAAAAATATTTTGTTGTCGAACTTCGAATCATAAGTCATGTTGCTATCGAAGTCTTGCCAGATGGTCGTTGAGCAAAAAACACAACCAACATAACGAAACAAAAATTGAGCTACATTTTCGAATATTCAAAAACAGTGGCGGAAAATACTTTTTTTGAATATTAGTCCACATTTGAAAAACGAATTCACGCTTTTAAGGGCAGCAGTATTGAAATATAAATTCATTAAAATTGTGAGATAGAAAATCATTTCTCAAAACAAAAGTATAAAGCAGTCGATCAATGGAACGTGGAACAATAGAACGTGAGAGATCGTATTAAGTAGCATGCAACATTACAGACTCATAACGAAGGTAGAAACTTTCACAAGAATCGACTGTTTAGAATAAAGCGTCATTTCTGCAGTAGATAGGTCTTCAATAAGCGACAAAATTGGGCTTGTGTGTGTGACGTCCGAACATTCAAGGGCAATTTAGCTCCAGCAACGCTGACTCTCCGCTTCCAACACGGGTACGCGAGAAAGGGACACACAGATGCTTCAAGCCTCTAGTGAGGTAGTTATGCGCTGGTCTTTTGAAATTCAAAGTATGGTGACATGAACCTCTAATTGATGCAAACACAAATTTACCTACCGTATTCGTACATTTTGTTGACTGACAGCAATTTGGGATAATGATCTGAAAAGAACATCTCACCAGGGTACCTATAGTGTAACCTGTGAGCAACCCTCAAGGCAATTCTCTGCTTCCTAGCGAGATTCTCAATCAACCACCTACTCGCACCTCCCCACACCCAATGCAGTAGGACAGCCGAGAGTGAATCAACGAAAAGTATGTGCAGACACACCAAAATCTTCACGTATAGCTCGTAACGTAGTCTTTTCAGGATGCCAATTTGTCCAGAGATTTTTGAACAAAGCTGGGTAATATGAAAGTTCCAACACACATTTTTATCAAGAGTAACACCCAAATACTTCACCGAGTCAACGAGCGTAATCTCTACGCCTCTAGCTTCTATTCTAAGGGAGCCATCAATCCTAATACGAGGAGATCTGAAGTGAACAACTTTGCACTTATTCAGATTCAACGTAAGCCTGTTAACGTCAGAAGCTTCAACTCACCATTGATAACATTAACATTGTTTGAAGCAAATCGATGAAGAAAATATACTTGAATCATCTGCAAACAAATAAGGTTTGCATTTCAGTGGCAAGAGGTGCAAGTCATTAACAAAAATTAAGAAAAAAAACCGGTCCCAAGACACTCCCTTGCGGAACTCCTAGGGATACTCTCAACCAAAGACTCTCATGTCCATTCGCGATGACTAGTTGATATTTATTCTCGAGGTAGCTAGTAATAAGAGTCAGTGCCATACCCCTTATGCCAGCAACAGACATTTTTTTCAATAAGAGCTCGTGGTTGACCGTATCGAAAGCCTTAGACAGGTCCAAAAAAAGATGAAATGAATGAAAACGGACTGCGCATGATTTATTTCGCGGCTGAAAGAAACCTTGTAGTGAAAAGTACCTTCCACCAACATAAAAGCAGACATCTAGCTACCTGGAAGCACCCCAATGACAACTTGTCACCTAATCAAATCGACCACCTATTGATTAGCGAAAGACACCTCACTGATGTAATTGACGTCAAAACATGTTGGAGAGCAAATGTCGACTCTAATCACTATCATGTGGTGTCAACACTGCGATCACATCTTGCCCGGTTTCATAATTGCCAACGAGAAACTGTGAGGCGTTTTGCAGTGGACAAACTAAGAGATCCACAGATAGCGGCGACATATGCTGAAAACATTACACAAAGCTTCAACAACTACAACAAGCTCAACCAGATGATACTCCTCTCGACTAGCAATCGGTGAGTGAGGTAATCAAACAAGAAGCGACCTACACCTTAGTATATCAGAGCCTTAATGACTTCAATACCTGGTTTGGTACGGAGTGTGCTGATGTTACAGAACGTAAAAACGCTGCGTGATTAAGAAAGGAAACTGCAAGAACGTGAGAACAGAAAGTGGCGGCAGATGCAAGATACAAAGGACTGAGGAAGGAGGAAAAACGTTTGCACCGGCGGGTGCAAGAAGAGAGAGCTCGAAGATAGGACGCTACTTCAGCTAGAGAGATTGTGTAGCGCAAATGAGTCACGAAAGTTCTACAAACGTATGTATAAACAATCAAAGGAAAGGATTCAACCCCCGAATAATCATACGCAAAGCAGTAAGCGGAACGTTGCTTACTGCAAAACATGATGTCTTGGAGGGATACAAATATCATTTTGATGCATTGTACAACTGGGATGATGATGTGACTCATGACAGCAATGTTTCCTTTCTTGACGACGACCGACGGTCGCATCGTAGCAGCGCCAACAATGGAGGAAATCTCAGCAGCAATTACCTCACTCAAAAACAACAAAGCTTCCGGTTCCGATAATATTCCAGCGGAACTGCTGAAGGGTGGTGAGGAATTGTCAAAAGTGATGTATGATTTAGTAAAACGAATATGGAACACGGAAAATTTGCCTGACGAGTGGTTAGAGGTTGCCATTTTACCTCTACACAAGAAACGCGATAAAACCAATTGCGAAAACTACCGTGGAATTGCCTTGCTGAACATGGTTTACAAAGTCTTTGCTCGAGTGCTTTTCGAAACGCTAAATCAACGGGCTGAGAGTGTCATTGGGAACTATCAAAGCGGATTCAGACGAGATCGCTTAACAACTGACCAAATATTCACCCTTCGTCTGATTCTCTAAAAGGGCAGAGAATTTCAAGTCCGGACGTACCATCTTTTCGTCGACTTCAAACAAGCTTACGACAGGGCCAAGTGTATGGAATTGTATCAGGCGATGAAGGAGCTGGGATTTGAAACAAAGTATATTCGTCTTGTGAAAGCGACATTGGATGGCACTAGATGTCGTGTCAAGGTGCAAAACGACATGTCAGATGTGTTTGCTGTTAAAGAAAGGTTGAAGCAGGGAGACGCGCTATCCTGCTTACTCTTTAACTTGGCTTTGGAAATCGCAAAGAGACGTGCTGATATCCAAACCAACAAAACGCTGGTGAATTGAACAGTTCAAGTTCTGGGCTTTGCAGACGACTTGGACGTCGCCAGTCGTACACATGCAGCAGCGGTTGACACTTATAAACGAGTCTAAAACCAAGTACATGAAGACCGAGTCGAATCCGGTAGCCAATCAACAAATAGACACAAAACACTTATTCGTCCAGTATTGATCTACGGATGCGAATCTTGGGCGATGAAAAAAAATGATGAACAGTTGCTCCTGACGTTTGAGCGCAAGGTACTCCGCACCTTATTTGGAGCGATGGGCGAGGGGGAGAGGTGGCGATGGCGATACAACTTTGAGTTGGAACGTGATTTTGGCGAGCCGGATATAGTGGCAGTGGTGAAAGAGAGGCGAACTTTTTTGTTATCAATATTGCCCTTTCGGCAACTTCCATATAATGTACACGAATTTCATATACTTAAGAGTTAAGACAATATTTACTTTGATACGTTGGAGTCTTTTTGAAATATCTATACTGATGCGTACGGGTCCCTTCCATAAGTTTTCATTATCGCCCCGAGAGATATATTGTCTTGGCCGTTTTTAACACCCAGGGTAGTAACAACACTTCAAATTGAAATAATTTGTTTTATGATCGAAATTCAATAACAGCCTCTGGGCGATATTAGGGACCTGTTCCGAGTTTTACGAAAAGAACAAAAACGTCAAAAGATTCCTATCGCTAGAAAAAAGTCAAACGAAAATGTTGTATACTTTTGGATCAGTTTTCTAAGTGGAGAGTCGGCTTGTGTCAAAGTATACAATATTTCATGACGAAATTCGTAATGTGCCAAGCGACGCAAAATGATTTAGGCAATTTATTATGAAAAGTTCGAATAGTTTGACACAAGCCAACGTCGTCGGATTGGCACTGAAATTAAAAATGTTGTCAACGGCTTTTATCAATAATTTGATTTATTTATATCTGAAATTTAACATTACACAATAAATATTACATATAAATGCTTAATTTTTACAATATTTGACAAATTATTTATAGGATTGGTAGGTAGAGTCTTAAATCTAATGATTTGTAATGTTTATTTTTAGTTGATATAATTTAATTCTCATTTTAATATCAAGTTAACTTTAGAAAGAAAATTTATTAAAAATGATGAATATATTTTGTTTATTTCAAAGGGTTTTGTTTTATTTATAAAACTATTTAATTTAATTTACTTTATTCAGTGTATGTCACATACTTGTTATCAATATGTGCCGTTTTCTGGTTTCAGTTAAATAAATTTCGAAGATATTTCAAGAAACCTGCTTTTTATTTTGATTTTTATAATATCGGAGAATATTTTGTTGCAAGAGTGTAAATATAAAGTTGATCGAGTGATTCAAGAGAGTTTAACTTCAACATCTAAAGCTCTCGGAAGCTTTTGCTTCAGCTTACGTTCCATTATGCTCGTCTCACACATTCGTTCCATTCATTACCAAGTGGGATCCAAAAAAACTCAAATTGTAGTTAGTAACGTCGATTCATTTTGTTAAACATTTGTTTAAAAAAGTAACATAGAGCTTGTCAACTGATCTTCGTAGTTTAAGAAACAAACGTAAATTGTGACGTGGCATTATCATCAAATAGTAGGAACAGAAAAATGTAAAAAATCTCTTGTCACTTAAAAAAAGATCATTTTTATAAAATTGAAAAAAGTGAACAAACCGAGGGGTGACGCACTTCTGCGGTTTGTAGAATAAATGGAATAAATGACGTAAATGGGAATAAATGGAATAAATGATAATTTTTTCAAATTCGTAAAAACCTCAAATAGACTTGATTTTGATGGCAACGCACACAACAAACCATACTAATGTGTCGAAAAGTGAAAAAACCCAACTTTGAAAACTTAAAAGAATTTTTGTTGAAAAATGGAATAAATTTATTCCATTTATTCCAAAAAAAAAAAAAATAAATAAAATTTAATCTCAAGATGCTCAAAATGCTTTATAATTTGTGGAAACCTTTTTCTGAACTTATTTGTCTAACGCTGTCCATAAGCCAAAGCAAAAACGAAAATATGTTAACTTGTGCCCATCGCACACCAACACATACACAATTCATTCTGATTCGTGATGAAAATACGTAGTCCACAGTTCATGTTTGCTTCAATTCGTGTTAATTTTTTTTGTTAAAAACTGCCAGTCTATATGCACCATACCGTCTTTACTTAATATGTCATTAAGCCTTACAGTGCAAGAACACATTTTTATGAAAAAGTCGCGAGGCTACAATTCCTAAACGGGGGTAATGGGTAAAAGTCTTACTACGGCGAAGTCGTCAAAGAAAATTTTCTACTTTTAATAAATTTTTTATTTAATTTTCAGACTTGAATGGAATGTTTCGTTATAAACAGAGAGTTGATGTTTTTGCTGGGACTTGCGACAATTTGAGAGTTGAGATTGTTCTCGGAATTTCACTGTGATTTCGGTAAGGAATATTTTGTTTCTAATAAAGTTTCTACAAAGAATTTTTGAAAGTTATGATACCTTTGGAAAGTCTCGGGTTAAAAAAATTAAATTATCAAAAGAACATAAATTACGCAGACCCGTACGATTCACTATAAAGCCTAATTCTACGTCCACAAGGATTATCAAGGAATGTAATGAAATTTCATTGGGTCTTCAAACTACAAGCCAGCATTTGTCAAACATTCGTAAAAAATATTGTTTAAAAAATTCCAAATTTTGTTCACCTTCAAATCCGGCTTTATATGAACTTTACGTCTTGTACATCACAAACTATTGCAACCACCCACTCAAAATAAAATCACCACCCAAAAGCAATTGTAACCGAAGTGAAAAGTCATACCTTCCTGAACAGTCAAACAACCCGAGTTAGGCATACTCTATGGACTTGATCCACTTTATCGTACTCTTTTGCCTCTTTTGCTAAAGCTTAATCGTTGAATCGAGGAGGGAGGTAGAATTTTGAAAATCGGACAAGAGTAACTCGAGTTATAGCGTCTCTCTGATGCTTCCCCCAATTTGGGTCTGGATTCGGATTGTTAAAATCGAATTGGTAAACGCATTGGCCTGCGGGTACAAAAACGTCCTTTCAAGACATTAAATTTTCAGAAGTCTGTTTTTCTCTGTGCTTTTTCACGTCTGTGCTGATGAATCGATTGGTATTTGTCATCTCGATAGTCAAGTAGCAAGTGAGGAGAAAACACCACGAAAACGAAACTGTATCATCCCGGGATTTGATAATTTTCCCCTAAAGCCCTGAAACACGTGTTCTCTGAAATTTTATTCTCTAGAACGTTGCCTTTGGAAGGAACTTTCTAACTCGCAGAGTGCTAGATATATGGGTAATCCCATCCAATTCTAGAAGTGGTCATATGCCACGATTAGGCCATTTTCCTTAAAATCCTGGAACACGTGCTCTCTAAAATTTTATTCTCTACAACTTTGTCTTTGACAGTAAATCTCCATATTGCATAGTTGTGCAAATATAGATATATAGAATCATATATAGAATCATCTGCTATCGTATATGGCCAAAAAACTCAATTTCGTCCATTTCGTTGGTGCCAGTGTCTAGACCAATGACTCGATTTCCACTCAAAAAAAATTTCTTAGTTTTGTGAGATCAAATGCTTACATTTGACATCAATATGAACAATTTCTGTGCTATACTTGCTGAGATATTTGCGAAAAAGTTTCACCGACCCTCGAAAAACCATGTTTTTGGTAATATTATCGACCATATCTCCGGAACCATTTATCCGATTTTGCTCATCTTTGAACTTAAATCAAGGGACATATGTACCTTTCAGGGGAAAAACAGATCAGGGTGAGTCG
>WJQU01002073.1:0-25000 GCA_029228625.1 Pseudolycoriella hygida | reverse complement strand
CTAACAAATTTTTTCTGATTTACTTAACACGGCGTCGTAAAGGGAATCAATGTTCACCATGAAATATGGCGTAAAGTAAGTTTGTTGTTATTTTGTAAAGTTATTGTTTGCTGTGTTTTCATTGACGGATTTATATGTTTTATTGGCTGTTAAGCAAATATTTTTTATATTATAATGGAAACAATGATGGGAATAATGTTGTGTTGTGTTGACTTAATTCAAATAATTTAAGTCCTTGCCAAGTGACAACAGTGTTATTCAGTGATGTTGTTCGTAAATGGGAATTATTGCATTTTTGTGCGTTCATCCCCAATAATTTTCGTGAAAAATACTATATTCAGAATGCATCAGTGTTTTTTCGTGGCTTAAGTACAAACCTTCCGCTGTCTCTGTGATAAAAAATAGTATGGATAACTCGGGACAAAAGTAAGAAAATTCGGGTCGGGCTGCAAACTTCACACGGGTTTGAATTTTCTTACTTTCATCCCTTGTCATCCAATTTACTATTTTAGACCCGTATGAAGATCGAAGTATCTCAGTATCTCAGGAGTGATTATCCTCAAAATACACTGACTTCTAATGTAGCCGTCTAGCCGGAGGAGTCGTACTATGGTGACAAGTACCAAAAACTCACAAAAATAGCGTGCGCATGGGAAGGTCGACGAGTAAAACAAAACTTCGACTTGTAAAACAATCAGTGGACAAATCAGGATCATTCATACCCCCAGGCCTAAAAAAATTAAATATTTTTTCAAAAACGCTACACCCTATTTACTATCTTTTATGGTAAATTCTCTTATATCACTCTTATGTAGCGTCACTAGATGAGTAACCTCAGAATTTTGAAAATTTCGTCTCCATGAGAAAACAAAGTTTACACTCGAAAATTTTCGTATAATTTTTTTTCACAATATTAGACGTAAATTATCTTCTCCAGAACTTATTTAATTATATAATAAGAGAGCACTATCCTTTCCAGTAGTAAAACGCTGCTACAATGACTTCGATTAGGGTCGTGATTCGCCAAGTGACGAGTATTGTAGAGGCTATTCAAAATCAGTCGTTGCTCCAATAAACCAACAGAGCTGTGCGTGATATGGTAGAAACTGATTGTAAAGTGACATACTGTTACATTCAGTCAACCTCAGGTATTGAAATGACTGTGGGAGGCCTTCGTCGATTGGTGCCAAGAAACACTAGAGAAATGTTACAACAGTGTTTCAATGTGAATGACATCTACACTAGTGACGTTTAATGAATCTATGCTTATGTACCCAAATAACCATGCATAAAAAAATACAGAAACTTCATGTTTAGGTGCTCCGACAAAAGTTGAACGCAGCTGAAGTTGTTAAGAATAGAATCGCTTTGAAGGGAATGGACGCAACTTTCAAGTGGTCTGAACAGCTTTCGAGGATAGTAAAATCGTCAATTCTGATTAGTACACAGCAATTTGATTTTCAAAAGTGTTCACCAAAATAAAGGAAATCGGGTCAAAACGCCCCTATCGACCTGTACCGTGAAAATGCTAGCTACCACATAACTTGTCAAACAAAAGCTTTTGTAATTATTAAAAACGTTTGATTGGTCAGCTATCTACCGTTCAATGAAGATTAGGCATCGAACTATTAGTTTTTTCCCTTTACGTGAATACAAACTTCGTGGAGAATGATCTTAATAGCGAAAAGCAACAGATAATACATTTAAAAAACCGCGTTTTTGAAGTGTCTGAAACTGTGGTCTATAGCTTCGCATCCACTGACGCTACATAAAAGTGATCTGAGAAAATTTGACATAAAAATAGTCAATTGTAAGAAGGGATCGACAGATTTGCGAGTTTCGGGCTGGAAGTACCCTAGACCTAGTTTCTGCTAGCGCTCTACATGTTTTTTGTACATAACTCGAGTGAATCTCTTCCGATTTTCAAATTTTTTTTTGATCGAAAGGTCTAGGACTGTCCTTCGTTTTATGGAAGAAATTTTTTTGATTAGTAACTCTTGGACTCAGTCAGGACTCTAAAACTGAGTTTCTACTAGGGCCCAACGTGTTTGCTTACATAAGTTGGATAAATCCTACCTGATTTTGTTGATTCTTTTTCTATTTGAAAGGTAATCGAGTACAAAATTATATTCAAAACACAAATTTGGACCCGGTGCCTGTGCTTAGGGATGAAGTGGATCTCAGGTTTGTCCTAAGGTAGGCCGTAACCAAAGAAAAATTTTTTTTCCATGTTGCAGAGCAAATTGAGGGAAACAATTTTTTCTGTGGAAGTATGCGTCCGAGGCATTTTCTTGTGGCCACAGGTCGGTCCTAAGGTCTGCCCTAGACAAAAAAATGGTCTTTCACTATGTTGTAGAGAAAATGGAGGGAAATATTTTTGTCTATGTAAGTATTTGTCCGAGGCCTCTCCTGAGGACCCTAGGTCGGTCCTAAGGTCGACCCTAGACAAGGTCGACCGTAGACAAGGTCGACCCTAGACAAAAAAATTGTATTTTGCTATGTTGTAGAAAAAATTGAGATGAACATTTGTATCTATTTGGGTGTCAATTTTGTACTTTCGGTAGACCTTTTTTACACCGTTTCTTCGGACGGGTTTTTCAATATTGCCCTCTCGGCAATTTCTAATACAATTTAATGTGAGCGTAATTTCATACACTTAAGAGTTAAGGCAATATCTACTTAAATACGTTCGAGTCTTTTCGTAACATCAACTCTGTTTGCCACGCGTCCCTTGCATATGTTTTTTATTGTTGATTCGTCATCTAAGGATCGAAGCTCCCTCTATTCCCGAATCGAAATTGGGGTGGTTGCAAACGTCGTGCTAAACGCAAATGATCCCCTTTACGAGAACTGCGTTCTTACTACGGGTCTAAAAATGACGTTTTAAACGTCAAAGGTCTAAAGCAAAGAATCAGTTATATCGAAATTGACCAGAGAGCGTTTTCAGATCACTTTAAAGAAGAAAGAGAAAGAAATTATTTTCATTCATAACTGTTTGACAGCAGAGGGGTGCGGGCCGCCCGAAACATGAAAAAAACCCGACCCGAACCCGAATCAATTTGACGGGTCGCGTCGGTTCTGGTTTTTTGTTTTCGTTTTTTTATGGGCTAGTACAGATATCGCGCCCCAAGGAGAGATCTACGACGCAAACTTCTAGACAAAAATATTCCTTAAAATTTTTTCTAAATCATAAAAACCAAGCCGGTCTAACCCCATGACAAAATATTCATGAAAAACCACAAACTATCGTGTACGGGTGAGTGCCCACTGTATGAAGACTACATGCCCAAACCATTTTACTAATTTTTTTCCGTTAGTTTCCTGAGATCCGTATTTTTCATTATTAAAACGAGTGTTTCTGAAAGATGTGAAAAAATTTCACACACCGTCAAAAAACCGCTTTTTTGGTCATAGTTGATTTTGATGTTAGATATCATCAGCGATCTGCAGAGCGGTAAGAACCGTCTCTACGTTACATGTGAGGAGTTTTGTGTAAAAATAAGTGTAAGCAAGAGCAAAGGTTAGGTAAAATACACCCTGCATGTTGGCTTGGGGAGAACTTAACCCTCAAGAACAAATAACGTACTTAGGTAATCGTTACTGGAAGTGATATTTTGTAATTTTTTAAAGGTTGTAAAGCAAATCTAGTATAATAGAAAGCGTTTGGGAATTTGTATCGTTCAAATAAACCGGTATTCACAATTTCAAGAAAGAGCGCGCACGCTTTTAATTTACCTTCCTTCCACATCACACGCTTTTTTAAGCCCCTTCCCTCCCTAGAAGCGTGCGTATTTTGTGAATGGCCGCTTACATTTATCGATGTTTAGAGGAAATTCGCTTGATATGTATTCCAACTTCGAATATTAATGTCTGATACGCCACTGACGTCATCACAGTGGGAAAGTGGCTATCTTCGTGTTCATAAATCTAGTACCATTGAAACATTTTTGACATAAGTTCTGAAATTTCGCTTTAATTACTCTATAATAATGACAGACTGCAGGGAAAGTATAAAGAAAATTTGTCATTTTGAAAATAGAAGAATCCCACTCCGGTTTTGACGAATTTCTCTATATATTGAACGTCGAAATGTAAGAATTCAAAAATGTACTAAATCGTAATCTCAACTCTTCATACCTTTCTTCTGCTCTTTAGCTCACGAAGATACATTATTATCCTACACAATAAAGGTGACAACGACTTTAGAAATAGGTAGGGAAGGTGATTTAGTACAATTTCATGGTACAATTTCTTTTTGTCGTACAATATATAAAGAAATTCGTCAAAACTGGAGCGGGATTCTTTCAATTTTCAAAATGTCAATTTTTTAATACTTTTCCTGTAATCTGTCATTACTATAGAGCCTATAGAGTAATTACAGCGAAATTCAGGACTTATGTCCAAAGCGTTTCAACGGTACTAGATTTATGAACATAGAGATAGCCATTTTTCACACCTACACCACTAGTTTTCTCTAAAATTTAATGTAAACACAGGCAGAAAGTACGCAGTTGAATATCGCACTTATTTTGGGTTATGTGTTGACTTTTCATATTAGATCGGGTTCGGGTATGACCTTTTAATTTTCGGTTCGGGTCGGGTTTGAATTTTTATTTTTCGGTTCGAGTCGGGTTCGATTTTTTATTTTGGATCGGGTTCGGTTCGCGTCAGGTTTTAATTTTTATTTTTGTTTGGGTCGGGTTTGAAAAAAAGGTTGACCCGCACACCTCTAAAGCAGGCCGCGAGACAAGTTAAAATAAAACTGATCTGGTCTCTGAAACTCCTATAAATTTGATCAAAACAGACGAAAGAACGTATTCATTTATCTGATTGTTTGACGTTTAAAACGTCATTTCACTATAGGAATGGGACAACTTTTGATGACAGTTTTCTCCATGACTTTTCGTACTCTTCGTTTAACAACCAAACTTTGAAAAGGAAAATGCCCTTAATCCATCAACAACGCGATACCGTTAACTAAATTGAATGAAGGACTTTTTTATGATTCAACGTAGACGATCCCAAACATCGTCATAAGATGCTTACGATTTTTTCTGTTGTTTTGAAACAAAATAAATGTGAAATAGTTTTTTTGTCCGTACGATGCGTATTGATTACCGAACCTTTCAAAATAATCCACACAAGGCACAAACAAATAAAAACTTCACTCTCAAATGACTTTGAAACAATAAAAATTTATAGAACAAGAACATTTTCGTGTATATAATAGCAAATAAAGACATTATACAAAAACGAAAAAAAAAAGTAGAGAAGAAAAAAACAGGGTAGCATAAAGGCTTCAATAATGTCTTTATACATTTCGACTTCATCCTTCTTCCATCTCGAATATTTCTTCTCTTCAATTTATTTTTGGTATTTTCGTCCTCGTCCTATACTTTTGTATGTTTAAGATTCAAGTGTATACATAGTCTTATACCATGTTATACTACAGTGACTGACACCCCTTTCCCTATGTTATTACCTTTTCTGTCTTGTAGGGCGCTCAACTGAATCGGAGTCAATTTTACAAACTTTTGATTCTAACGCGATCCTGCATACAAAAGACCTGGGGTACATTCGATTGCAAAAGTTTATAAGCATCGAAAACAATTGGGTGTTTTGCTTCTTTATTTTCGTGTTCGAAAAGGAAAAACTGTTGTGGCGAATGATATTAGAAATGGACAAAGTAAGTTTATTTGGAATAACACAAAATGTTTCTTGTATATCAAGGTATAAATACACGGGGTATGTATACTTTCGTATAAAAATAATGATACAAAACCAAAAATAGTACGAACGACAGCAAATATCCATTTGCACGGCAACTTTTTCATAATTTATTTTACGTCTAATTTTCACCAATTTCCGAATTGTTCACAATTAATTTCAATACAAAATGAATTGCTCTCAAACATTGTGAATAATTTGGAAAATAATTCTTTGACTCATTCAATGAATTTAAATTAAATTTTGATTAAAAAGAAAAATGATTACAGACCGTCGTACGTACTGTCTGGACCAAGAGGATGACCCGAAATGGATAATGGGGACGAGCCTGTACCTTCCGTTGTGTCCAAACGCTTCGCCCGTCTACCATGTTTGGAATTGTTATGCACAAACATATTATCGGATATTGCCATTAATGGTCCATCTACGGCTACTTGAGTGGCTATCACAACCTGCAATTAAAGAAAATTGGAAAATATATCCCGATTTTCCTCATGATTTTTCAGTATTGCTTTTCCCATTCTTTATTTGCAGCAATGGCATCAAATTCATACATGAGGTAAGTACATTTACCAGCTAAAGAGAAGGTTAATTTATTTTCGTTAAAAACTTTTGAATTCCAAACGTATAATTATACACCCGCCCTTTACGTCTCGAAAAATGGATGTGTAATGGTTGCAATTAATTTTCCTTTGTGTGAAATAGGTAGTTTGCTGAATTGACTCATTGTACGAGAAAAAAAAATACGTAGAACTATATAAATTATGTTAGAGAAATGGTCAGCAGAAAATAAATTTAAAATTTTTGTAATAAATTTCGTTGACTGTTCATTTAAAATGTAAAAAATCTAAATTAATTCGATCCATTCGTTTTGGAACACAAACCACTGGATGGTTACACATTGCTGAAAGATAATTAATTTTATGGTACTCACTTGGAATCGTCTCATATCTCGTGGGTTACCAGCATTTTTCAAACAATTTTGATTACATTTTAAGAAAAATTTGAGGAAGAACCTGTAAATAAAAGAAATCACATTATTTATGAAATGTCATCGTTAAATGAGATGCGAAAAGGGTTTGTAGTAAGTTTTCCGGCACAACATGAGAAATTTCATTAGAAACAGTAAATTACAACACAGCAACCTGCATACGAACACGAGTGTTAGTATCAAATGATAACATCGTTTGGTAACATATTTTATCGCAAGAGGCGTTGTTGTAAGTATTTGCTTAATGAAATTATTTGTTCAAAAAATGTCAAGATTATTATACGAGCCGCAAGAGAGTTGGACAAAATACGTCGTGCAAAGCACCCGTTAAGGAACGAGTTTCATGCTAGCAAGCTAGATAAGCACATCCGTTGTTTTTGGATATTTTTTGTAACTAGAAAAGCAGTTATGAAATAGTAATTTATGACAAGTAGCGAAAAGGAAAATTTTTGTCAAGAGATATGAATTTATCGTACGACCATAGCGAGTATGATAAGCCCATCGTGTGACAAAAATTTTTCGTTTCGCAACGTGTTTCATAGAGGTGAGCGGGTCGGCCTTTTTTTGAAACCCTACCCGACCCGATTCAGTTTTCCAAAACCCGATAACACGGCAATCTGTTTAACAGAAACCCGACCCGATCCGATTCAATTTTGAAAAACGCGTAACCCGTCAACCCGACAAAATTGATTTGGGTTCGGGTCAAGTTTTTTAGTACATTCGGGTAACCCGCTCAACTCTAGTGTTTCATACAACGTTTTCTGCGAAAAGTACTTAAGATGCATGAAAACCCATTAAGGAACTCAGCTGCTGCTACCAATTTTACTTGACCCATCATTCAGCTATTGTATCATGACTTGTGCTTGGTCCAGATCCGTCCAGATCCGATGCCGATTTTGAATTTGGCCGTATTCTCATGCAACTTTATGCACGACGTAGCATTCTCGTATACATGTCTTATCGTATTGGAATATCTTGAGTCCACTCTGCATTCATTTAACGATTCTAAAACTGACCAGATTTCTACCGAATCGAATGCATTCTCAAAGTCTATGAATATCAAGACTATGGGTATCTTGTATTCGTTGCATTTCTCTATCAAAGTTCTCACCGTCTGCAAATGATCATTCGTGCTAAAACCAGACCTAAATCCAGCTTGATCGACTGATTGGTAGAAATCCAACTTTTTTGCGTTGTTTCTCTTTGCAACGACTTTCATAAATAGCTTGTAGAGTGTTGATAGCAGACTAATCGGCCGATAATTTTCCAGCTTTGTTATGTCTCCTTTCTTGTGCAGGAATACGATCACTGCCATTCTTTTGGTATATTTGCCATTTCCAGACATTTATTGAACAAAGCGGTAACTGCTTCCAACAACGTGTCACCACCTAGTTTGATGTCTTCAACCGGCACGCCATTCTCACCAGGAGATTTTCTATCTTGGTGCCGCTACAAAATCCGGAAGCACAAAATCCAGAGGCGTCAAAATCCGGAGGCTACAAAATCCAGACGCAACAACATCATCAGGACTTTGATGCCTCTGATTGCGACGCTACCGGATTTTGACGCCTGCTGATTTTGAAGCCACTGGATTTTGACGTCTCCGGATTTTGACGCCTCCGGATTTTGTAGCCTCCGGATTTTGTAGCCTCCATATTTGGACGCCTCTGGATTTTGTGCCTCCGGATTTTGTAGGGGAGCCTTCTATCTTCCATTTCATCTACCGCACTTCTTCCACAGTTATGTCGGGCAGCTCTTCTGATCCTACATTCGTAATCACTGGTCCATCTCTGTGAGTTTCCACGGTCATCGTCGTTGGTTTCGGCCGTACTGATGAAAACAAATCCTCGTAAAATTCTTTTGCAATATTTAATATTGCATTTCGGTCCGATTGAATCGTCCCGGTTTTGTCTCTCAACTTGAAGATTTCCTTCTTGACATTCATCAGCTTGGAACGCAGAATTTTCATATTGCAGTTTGCTTTGATCGTTTCTTGAGCCATTTTAACGTTGTACTTCCTATGACTGCCCTCCATAAACTCAAAACAAACTTCTATTAACTGGACTGTTTGTTTGTTAGACAAACAACAAAACCTGGGCGGTGCCGCCCATTTTGTTTGTGTTGGACTCTCTATGCCCTTTAATTTGCGATTTTGTCTACACCTGCCTTGCAACTAAAGGTTGCCCGCTCGTGCGCCCGTACACATAATTTTTGTGAGAGCGTTGTTTGCTTTGAGTTTATGACAGGCAGTTATGGTGGGCGTCACAATCCGGACACATTAAAACCCAGAGGAGCGTCCGGATTTTATAGCCTCCGGATTTTTAGTGATACCAACTGTAGTTGTGATACACTAGTCTACATGGGTTTTGTATCTTTCCTGTCTGCCATTGCCAAATGACAGGCTTAGTGGGCTGTTACAGAGTATGGCCTAGTTGAGTGTACATCACCCCTGAAAGTAGAGTAATTGGGGTCCAAAGAAAAATGTAAGGACATTTTCATTTAGTCATTATTATATGTTACTCAAGTTATATGTAACGTTAGTATGTACGGGTTACTAGTGCATAGTCGGGCCAACAAACCTATACTAATATTGAGATAAATCTTACATATTATGATGGATTCTGTATGGATCAGAAAAGTGAACTTGGCCAAAACATGGTTGGAAAAGGGCGTAATGACTAAGTATGGTAATCGAAGTTTCCAATTACAAATATTTTCCGAAAGAGAGAGACCAAATTTCGTCAGAATTAGAAAATTTTTGATGAGGTGCTTGTTTTGTCAGAAGACGAGTATATGAAAAAAGTCGAAAATTATATAGTTTTTGCTATAATGTTTTCATGCACCATCTTTCGACAAAACAAACACCTCATCCAAAATTTACTAATTCTGACAAGATTTGGTCTCTCTCTTTCGAAAAATATTTGAAATGGAAACTTCGATTACCTTAGTTAGAAATTACGCCCTTTTCCAACCATGGCCAAAAAGTCCGAAAAGGTTCACTTTGATCGTTTCTACTTTCATGTCAAATATGATAGATATAGTAGATTTTTTTTTCTAATTTCTTAGACAGTTAACTGAAATATCTCATCCCGCTAGGAGCTCTGCTCCTTATACCCCGCAAGAGAGATATTCCACCTAGACCCTACCCCCTTTGTGGGGGCTGCCGCCCCTCTAGCCCGCTTTCTTATTTTTCCATTATATCCACGGCCTGCGGCGCAGCAGTTCAGATAAAATTCGTATAAGGTAACTGCCGCTGATGAGAAAAATACAGCTTCGTTCATATTTCGACCGGATTTTGTCCGGATCTTGAAGCCTCCGGATTTTTCGTTTGAATTATGGGCAAAAATGTTGAAATATGTGGAACGTACGCTTTCGTCGAGCCCCCTACCCCTAAGGATGTACTTACTTGGATGGCCCTTACACAATTTATATTGTTTCGAAATTCAATTGAATTTCACTTCTATGGCCCTTGTTCGGCATTTGTTTTGTGACTTATTTTAGGATACTGGATTTCGGAATTTTTAGTCAGTTGACTGAAATATCTTATAGTAGTACATGAAAAACTGTAAATTTATGGCAGCGAGCGGTTTAAACTATATTTTATATTAGGGGGCTCTGCCTTCTTAATCTCGGCGAGCTCCGATACGCCCTACAGGCAACCGTGACCTCTGCTTTAAATTGTATTGTTATGTGGTTTGAAACTAAAAAAGACCACGAAAGAGCTCGGACCACACACACACTTGTTGCTTTCGTTTCAAAAATCGTTTTCACCACGTATACATAAGCTGTGGTGAAAGCGAGGTGAAAACGATTTTTGGAACGTAAGCAACAAGTGTGTGTGTGGTGAAAACGATTTTGGACACGAAATCTGGAACAGTCCGAGCTCTTACTTTTTCGTACGTTTTTGTACAACTACTTCCCCAGAAAAAATTTACGGGCTGTGACGGTGGAAACCATTATGTGCAACATACATACAAAATACGGAATAAGATGCTAAAAGTCTAGTCTGCGAATGTTTCATATGTTCAGCCTACTATTAAGACGAAGAAGAGGCTCTCTGTTAAGACTTACAAATTAGAGCCGATCAGGTTGCGTATAGGGATAGTTCATCGTCATGCATTTTGATAAAAGAAACACTAAAAGATATACAATGATGACAAAATTAACAGTTGCGCACTACAAGCTACTCTGAAACAATCTCCAAAATATTTGGGTCCACAAGAGTTTCTACAATCGAAAAATCCCACATTTTCAACAACTTCCACCCGTAACGATTGATTTATTTCTAAGAAGAGAATTTAATTGTGTTGTTCAGAAGAAAAACGTCTCGAGCTGATTTACCTTCTTCGGTCATAAAACAGTGAATTTTCAGTACCGCACATCAGAATGTTTTCTATTTATTTTCCTAGCGTAAACCACACATATACAACAAATTCATAAATTACCATCCATATGTCACTGACAAGCTCACAAACAAAAGAATTTATATTATTGGTACCAGTAGCCAATAAAAATCATAAAATACCAATATAAGACAATGATTCAAATTCAGCATATTTCAGTCGAACAATAAAATACCCAAAGATATATTTCTGATACACATCACGTGTCTTATAGTTTGACAATAAGATGACAAAATCGGCATCACAATCATGTACCGTCTTGCTTATCCAATTAACAATCAAACGAACAAAAACACAATTAAGGAAATTGAACAAGATCTTCAAGATGTTACCACGCGCCGATGTATGAAACTTTTTTTTTTCTGCAGTTTTATCTGTAAATCCACATGGAGGATTATGGAGCTTCAGCTAGCAAGCAATTTAAATTTATTCAAGCGATATATTATTGCTGTGCGTTTCGACAACGTAACCTTCTTATATCTTTTCCACGTTACATTCAAGACTTGCTTTTTGTATTCGTTTCTATGAATTTGTGTCTTTTCTGTCTGCATTTAATCGAATCAAAATTACTTTGTTTAAAATTTCAGTCGCACAAAATTTGCAAACTTTTAACAATTTATAGACCATATCCAGTATTAAAATGTATCAGAAAATATTCAGAGATTTCTTCGGTGTAACAACACGCTTTTAATGGAAACAAGGGAGGGTTACATGACGAACGAAATATTCCAGCAATGCCTTTTCATATAAACATAAAAATGTTTGAGAAACATTGTTCTTGTCACAATCTGAGGAGTGTGAGAGCGGTGAGGCGCGATATTATTGCAAAAATATGACAGTGCGTGACACGCATAATTTTCTTTGGTTCTCACATCTCCGACGAAGATCATTGTGTGCGATAATGGTGTTTGTTATTTTCGCTTGAATAACATGAAATATCTGTAGGCCGTATCGTTGGTAGGAAGTATTTACAGACGTATTAAATACGAGGTAGTGTTGAGCAATTAGGACGCTTTTATCGGATCGATCGAATATGGCATTTGAAAATAATTTAGCTAGGAAATTGTGCGATTATACGAACCACTTATGGAAAATAATGATTATTGAGACCGTCTTGTAGCATTTTTTTATTTGTTACTTACCTTTCTTGAGTTATCGTTCAAGTGAAGAAAACCGCCTTATTTGTTGCGATTTTTCGCATCAAAGTACATGCCATCCATGACAATTGATTTCTTTGCGCGAAATCAAGCAACCCCGATTTGTAATTGCTTTTTTATTAATTTTCCGTTTAATTTTGAGAAGGACGTGTGAGAAAACAGATATCGATTGTTTGAATAGACAATGGCGTATTAGTTACTTATGTAACAGAGTGCGGCAGGTTGAGTGTCAAATACCCTTCGTGTGCCTGATAAAATACTTTGCACCGAGTTGCAAATAACGTTTTTGGCAAGAGAAAAATCTAAAATTCGACTTGATGGCATAAAAGTTGTTATTTTAATTAATAGAACAACGTTTAGCAAATGTTTGCAGATGCGACGCAGGCGAGTCAGCACTTAGTCGAGAGAATATATCACGTGCTTAATGAATCACATTAATATTTGTAAAAAAACACAAGAGAAAGTCACGACGACGACGTTATAAGTTTATCGGTGCTTAAGAGTTAATTTCTTAACTTTTCGACATTCCAAACAAGTCGTTTTGACGGACTGAAAAACATATTTTTTTAATAATTATTAGCTGAAAATAAGCATTGGACCCGATCGAAGTACAAAAGGGTCCTATACGTTTACTACAAACAACTTTATTGTAACATGGGGAAGATCGAGCTGGGAGGTGGGGGGATACAGCAAGAAACTGTTCATTTTGGTGTCAAATGAAAGAATTTGATGGCACAAAACTGGGAACATTTTTTTGTGGAAATCGGGTCAGTGGTACCAATGTAATGGACAAAATTGAGTTTCTTGGCCATATACGAAAGCAGATGGCTTTTCGTCTATATTTGCTTGACTATGCAATTTGGAGATTTACCGTCAAAGACAAAGTTGGAGAGAATAAAATTTTAGAGAACACGTGTTTCAGGATTTTAGGCAAGAATCAACAAATCCCAGGATGAAGCAACTTCTAAAATTGGGACGGATGACACATATGTATAAAATCATGGCAGTTTGAAGTTTGCTTCTTACAGCAAAGTTGGTGAGAACTGCATTTTAGAGAAAATATTTTCAGAATTTCTTGAAGAAACTACGTTGGTCCTCTTTTTGATATGGTGTAGGGGAGAACATTTAGGCCATCAAAATCAATGGTCTCGGACGTACTTCGGTAGGACCTTTGACATTACCTTGGGTAATTTCTATGGATCTTTGAAATTCTTATAGTTTTAAAAGAGCACAAACCATTGGATTGTTTGCTCACGATCGAGCTTTTTTGCAATATCCATTCTGTTTGCCATATCTATTCTGATACGTACGGGTCTTTGGTTTCGTTATCTTGTATTTTGAACCATTCTTTAAACAGAGCAGTTTCGCGTCGAACGTCTGAAGGCATGACGTTCGCTAATACCGGTAGCCTCGGTAATGGTGTCGATTTAATGGTCTCGGTTACAACGGGAAGGCTGGCGTTAAGTTGTGTATCTACTTTACTAGTATGTGCGCTTCGCAGCCAAACAGGACATCAGTACTCAGCGGTTGGGTACACAACTGACAGTGCAGCTGTACGTAAGGCGTTAGCGTCACAGCCCCATGTCGATCCAGCTAACTTTCGGATGATGTTGTTGCGTGTCTTCAATTTTTGCGCAACTTTTTCCAAGTGCGGCTTGTGGATCATCGTTCTGTCTATTGTGTAACCAAGGTAGGTGGGGTTCGGGTTGAACTTTACCTCCTTTCCGCAGAATTTAACGTGAAGCTTCGAGTTGGCTTCCCTGTTGTTAAGATGGAAGTAGCTGACTTCCATTTTATCTGGATTTGGGCATAGCCGCCAGTCTTTGTAGTACTTTTCCAGAATTGTCAGATCTGCGGTGAGTACAGTCTCTATGTATACTGGGTCTTTGTGTTGAACGCCTTGCGCGGTGTCGTCAACGTAGCCAAATCTGCGGGACAACGTCTCCGGCATATCACTTATGAACAGAAGTGGCGAAAGAACGGAGCCTTGCGGGAGGCCATTGCTCAACATTCTCGTCCTGCTGCAAACCCCATTCATAAATACTTTGATTCTTCTGTTTAAGAATATGTTCTCCAAAAGCTGTATAAGGTTTGAACATGGGATTATTTCCATGAATTTTAGCAACAGGCCGTCCTTCCATACGGTATCGTACGCTGACGAAAGGTCCTCCAGTGCGAGTCCCGTTTTCAGTTTCTTTTCGAGCCCGGATTCAATGTACGTAGGGCTAGGATTTGATCGCACGAACTACGATCTTTTCGGATGCCTGCGAATTCTGGCGGTGTGACCTCGTCTATTTTGTAGTATATTCGATTGTAGAGTGTCTTGTTCAAGTGTCTTGAGGCATATGCTTAGGAGCGATATCCGCCGATAGCTCGCAGGATCTTCTGCTGGTTTATTTGGTTTGAGTATAGCCACGACCTTGCTTTTGTGGAATTCTCTTGGGATATTCTTTGTAGATAGGATGTCGTTCATGAGCTTTGTAAGCCAATTCCTCGCTGCTTTTCCCAGATTTTTTATGAATTCAAGGTAAATGTAGTCGGCACCGGCTGCTTTTCCTGTTTTCAATGACTTGAAGGCCGAGTTCACTTCGCTGAGATCGAACGATCGTGAGAAATTTGACATTGGTTTTATCTTTCTCTTTTTAACTTGCAGAGAGCTTTTTATGAGTGCCATTCTTCCTTTGATCACTTTGACGTTATTCGATATTTTTACTATCCTGGAAGCAACGTCGTTGGGTTAGACAGTGTGTTTCTGGGTTTTTCTTAGAACAGTGTTTTTCGCTGAGCCGAGTTTCCTCAATGTGTCCCACGCTTTTCTGTTAGATCGGGTGAAGTCAATGTTCTCGGTTGTCTTCGCCCACTTTTCTTTTCGGTTTGCATTCAAAGCGTCGAGGAGCTCTTCAGAGATGTCAGGATCACCAGACTCTTCGAAGTCTTTGCTCATTACTCCAGCCAGGTATGTAATTTTTGCGGTAGCCCCTTGCTCTTTGTCGCTGCGTTGATGACGCCAACAAACCTTTTGTAGTTTTTGCGGAGGGGAGCGAAGCATCTAATATTGGCATCGATATCTTGTCGGATCGGAGCTTCGTCCAGTTAGCCTTTTTGAAGTTCCATCGTGACTTTTGAATGGAATCGATTATGGGAATTGTGATTAGCACAGGTCGATGTTGGCTGTTCGGGAAGTTGCGAAGAACAGATCTGTTGGCTGGTAGTGACAGGGTGCTTTCATTGCACGAAACGATGCAGAGATCGGGATTATAGCAGATCGAAAAGTTCCTCGGTCCTTTGCATCGTACGCCAGATGGAGTTGATTTGTATCTGCCCATGAATCGAACATTCGCCTGACAATCGATTTTAAGTCGGCACAACTGAAATAATTTGTTCCAGTAACATTTACGAGCAGTTGTCTTGTCTTTGAGAGCCGATTAGGCTCAACTCTCCTCTACATTTTTGCTGAACATTGGACAAGTGACAAGTGTAGGATATAGTCCAAAGGCTAGCAACTGTCTTGAAGACCTAGCCGACGAAACGCCGGCGCGGCGCAAAGCTCTAATTCAAACATATTGACGTGAGATCGAAGCAATTATAGTGACAGAAGATTGTGCAACTTTGTTGTTAGCATAAATTGATGAAATACACGTAAAACAGAGTAAGACAAATTCTGTGTTGCATTCATATCTGAGCTGATGTTAACAACGAAGCTGCACAAATTTATGATTCTTTTGCTGTAAATCTGAGATTCTTGTTATACATTGTGTTTCTCAGGTAATTTCCACGTTCTATTAGTAGCCTATCCGATAAAACGCATCATAAAAACGTTAAATGTAAACGTATGTACTAAGACTAAAAATATGAACACTGTGTACCTTAGCACAATCAATTCAACAATTTTAAGGTATGCATGGCTTTACAAATGGTTTTGTGAATGAGTGTACCAAAAAGGGAGGCATTCTATGGAGTAAATGACAGCTTCTGTATTTTATACAAACAAATTCGGGAATATATTCGGAAAAGACTCTCATTTTGTTCGCACATATGTAACGTTCTGCAAAGTCTAGAAAAATGTTTCAATATATCAATAGTTGTTATATACGTTACAAGAATTGATGTAGGTACACAAAACGGAGTTGAAGTTGATAAAAAAAAAAAATAAACGAAACAAGGAAAACGATTTTGTTGTTGTGTGTTGAAGGGGATATCGTTTACTTTGGTATACAAATGACTATAATTCGTATAAATTTGTATCTTTTTAAAGTCAAGATATCATGACATGGTAGGAAAATTTAAAATAATTTTTTCTTGTCTTTATGGTAAGATTGTGATTTGTTTTTTTTTATTTGCATATTTTACGAAGTACACAGCTTTATGAAGAGTTTTATTTTTAACTTAATTTGGGAGTACGTTGATATTTTTTATGCAAGGAGGATTGAAATTTTTCTGCTTTATTTTTCTAGTTACACCAACTACGAAAATGACATTTTTACTTTCCCTTCCCAAATGAGATGAGTGAATAAAAAAATGCAGCTCTCAGTCAGCTGTAGCATGCTATGGAAAGCAAAAGTACCTTCGTCCTAACAGAGAGAGGTTCGAAATATTTTCGATCCTCTAAGGAGCGGGCAACGACAAATTGATCGAAGAAGAACGCAGCCATAATGCCAATTCGTTTAGAAATTTCGACGAAAACTACGAGTTAGAAAGTGTTTCACAACTGCAAATTATTTTTTCTGTGATGTGGGGGAAAACATTATTTTCTCCACTTAAATCAGGTGGGAAAATTGCGTTTTGTAGACGCTTAGTTTTGCGTCGTGGATAGAATAAATTGTTCAAACCGCGCACACATGAACTACGTTCTTTTTTCTCGGGGAAAATAGGAAACTCCAACTCATTTTAAATAAGCTTGTTGAATTTCTCTCGGATAACACTTTGCACATGGAATTTTTTTACTTTCGTTCCATGTGATCCAAATAACAATTGCAAATGTTGGTGATAGAAGTTGTTAGTTGTGGATACTTTAGTGTTCGGTAATTTGTAATAATACCATGAAAAATAATTAATTTTATCTGAAAGCGGCCGGTATGGTGTATTTATCGGCCGCAAAATAGGCCGATAAATGCATTGTTATTTGAAGAAACAAATTACTTGAATTTAATACGAAATTATAGTTACTGAAGCCAATAACAACGAATTAATCGAATTTCATGTGACATTATGCTCACTATATACCGACAAATACGTGCTTTGTACGAATGACGTATTCCTGAATCAAAATAAAGTTTTATCAAAATGCTCCGACCGGTGCGACGAACTGATTAAATAAATGAAGAGACTTACTCTCAAGCACTTAAATTAGGCTTTTGAAATGACAAGAGCGATCCACAATGAGTTCAAACCAGATATCAGATGACTCTGGTTAGATTCTTCAATAGAACTTTATTTTGATTAAGGAAAAATATAGCAAAACGACTCTATGCAGTGATGTATGACTGAAAGGAATGAATTTGTCTTGAGTTTGTCTGAGTCTTTGCCTATATTCCTGAAAACATTTTCATGAATTTTCACTTGGTTAGTACTTTCGATTGAACAATTTCTGTTCTGATCTTTAAAAAGGCGTCTTTATGTTGATTCCAACGTGGCCTTTTTAATAGTACCAAAATTTCATTAAAGGACATAATTCTACACGAAATCGGTGTACTATTGTGGAAAAGGAGGAGTCACAACCTAAGGGTGCTTTCAAAATCCAGAAATCCTTACATTGTACTAACCTCTCGTAATTTTCATGAATTAAAAAAAAAAATTATAAATCCGAAATTGTTGTTTCACCTATACCGACCGCTTTTTCAGATAAACCAGCATATTGAACAGGCCATTGTAAGAGCCTTGTTAAATAATTTTTTTGAATATACAGGAATAACATACAAACAAACAATTACGCAATCTCGGAATGTTTTTAAGGAAATAGCCTTGAGAACTGTTTTTTGACTCGTGTAGTTATATTCCTCGCCTTCGGCTCGGAATCTAAACTCTACCCTCGTCCAAAAACAGTTCTCAAAGCTTTTTGCTTAAAAACATTCCTCGATGCGTAATTATTTGTTTGTATGTTATTCCTGTATATTCAAAAATACAATTATTTAACGCGTCACTTACTGGCCTGTTCAATAATCTACTATGAAATGCTACGTGTGCCAAGAGCATTTTCGTGATGCTGCTGTTATCGGCCCGAGCAGGTGAATAGTAAACAACAAATATTTGAATTTTTCGTCCAAATTTATAATTAATTTATTGAATCAAATGGAGTCGTTGAAAAGCTTGAAAAATGTTGTTATTTGTAAGCATTCAATGTCATGTGTGGTGTCGACTAATTTATACGCTTCAAACGAAGTAAAAAAATCTCGTTATATGCAACACGACGAAAAATAGAAAAAAATTGTTTTTTTTTTTTTGCTTTTCTTCAATTTTCCGTACATTTTCCCTTATAATGATTTTATCATCATTCCAGCGAAGACAACAAGTCAAATATAGAAATTCACCTCGTAAATAAGAAAAACGAAGTCAATAAACAAAATTGACTTTTATTATGCTGTATTTGCGTTTTACTCGAGAGAGGTAAATGTGTTAATTTTGTTGTACTCTTTGGAGGATAATCATTTGATGCATGCACGCAACAGACTAAATTCAAATGACATTTTTACAATCTCATTTAAAAGAAAATTAATGCATTTTCTAATGAAAATGTTTGTCGCTGGTGTACACGATGGCATTAAGTGAAATAATTAAATGTTATTTGGAAAATGCAATTTTTTTAAAATGATGTTAGTTCGGTTGTGAGAACATAGCGAAGCTATTGAAGGACTATTTCGAGGTCTTGTCACTATAATCTATCCAATTACCTAAATTGAGACCAATCGAATCAAATATTTAAATAAAAAAATGTATCAAATTGATTCTAAGAAAAGGAGTTTGGAGTTCAGAACATTATTCACTACAGGAGCTAAGAATTGTATTTGAACTGATCATTTGATGATTTTATTTGATTTTGGTTGTTCTAGCCTGTCTCAAGCAACTTAAAAAGTTATTGACTTTATATTTCCAAGACATTTTTCACATTTTTTCATGCAATTATTCTATCATTCTTACACTCAGCTGAACGAAGAAAATCAGAAAGAAACACCAATTAAAATGTTATTAAAAGACTGTTAAAGAATACTTATTTACACTAAAAGACTATAAAATGATATTTGGGATCACAGAAGGGTAATTTTTAGAACTGGAGCCTACAACCTGGTTTACCCTTTGGAGGTCCGATATATCGACTTATGGATATGTCCCTGTAAAGCGACAGATTCTTTGCATTTTTGCTAAAAATGATCAACCAGATGAGCCCTCCTGAACTATATATTTCGCTATATAGTTTTTCATAGTAACAAAGCGTTTGAACAAATAAGCCTCTTCACGTCAAATAACCAAACGTCGATAAACAAATAACCAGCTTATGGAAAGAGCACAGAATTGTCGAACGATAACTTCTTATAAAAACTTTAAATATTATCTCCTGAATGTGGCTGGACCTCGATTTTATAAATGATATTCGTAGATCTGACCATTTCAAAGCTAACGGTACACGCCGAAAATTACGATTTTTTGACCCCCCTCGTACGCTTTTGTAGAACCTATACCCCCATTACAAGTACGAAGTGACTATTCGCACGCGCGTGTGGATAGTAATTTAACTATTCGCACGCGACTGAGAGTTAGATCGAATGAAAATGAAATTTTCGTTGTACGAATGGTGATGTAAAGGCTTTAAGTCGCGACTCGTCGGATTTAAAATGAGATTTGAGATTTTCCTTGTACAAAAAAAACTTGAAACTACAATTTCTTCATCAAACAGCAAATAGTCAAATCACTATTCGAACGTGCGTGCGAATAGTGTTTAATGGACTATTCGCACGCGCGTCCAATTAGCGTCTCCTTTAAAAGTATGTACGAAAAATGCATCTGAGAATTATAAAATAAAGCTACCTTATAGACGTGCAACATGGAAGAAAAAAAGTCAATTGGAATATAAAATAAACATTTTCGTTTTGTGGACCTAATGGGTAGAGCATAAAGCTATTCCTTCTACCTGTTTTGAGGATGAGCGCACGTCCTTTATTAGCTACTAGACAGTATGTTTCTTCACTATGTTTTTTGAAGTGTTTGCTGTTTTCCGCAGAACTTATTTCACTTGTGCTCGATTTGCCGGCACTTTGGAACATTTGGTGGATTGATGTATTTAACGACGAAATCAATTTTTTTGTCTTTCATGAATTTTATGGTATTTTTGGCGTTATGTAAATGCCAACGTTATCAAACAATTCATAATTTGAAAAAACGAAGCTACTATTTGCCCCCGGGGGGGGCAATAGTTTTTTTTTACTATTTGCCCCGGTGGATAGTATTTTGTGTACTTATATATATACCCAATCTCAGAAATTTTTGATCGTAAATAACGTCTAATTTGAAAAAAATGTGCACGCTGGATTCGTTTTTAATTTACGACCAACACTGACAGAAATCTGTGTAGGTGTACACAAAAGAGAAAAAGAATACACATTTTGACGCCATTCTGATAAAAAAAATTACTGAAGAAAAATTTGGATAATACCGAGAGAAGTTAAGAAAAATAAAAAAATAAACTTCTTCTGTTTTGAAGTATTAATTGGACATTCTAGTAAAAGAGTGCCTTGTTACCTTCTTTTAAAATTGTGAAATATCGAAGAACACCCACGTTTGTTCGTTCGGATTGAAAGGAAAAGTTTCGAAAAATTACTTCATGTTTTAAAGTGTTCCACATTATGAACCCTTTTGTTCCACATTAGGGACACTTTTTTAAAACAGTCAAAGTTCACTTACTTTCGAAAATGTTGAAAAATTTCTAATCTATCAATTTCAGAAGTCCCTTATTCTCCAAGAAGCTGCACAATACTTCACTAATCTTTCCCAAATAACTTTCTCCTAGATTTCGAGATATTTCAACTCTGTTATTTGCATTCTCTTTTTGGTGTTCCACATTAGGCACCCTAACTCTATTTATAAGTAAAAACGAAACAAAATTCATTCAATTTTTACCACGAAAAACTGTAGGAACCTAACAAAACTAGGAAGATTTTCCTTTTACGAAATGTCACGGAAACTAGGTAGCTTACAAAACGACGTGCGGCCCTTATACGGACGACAAAAGTACGGAATACCAAAATCCAGACAAACAATAATCCGGACAAACACTGCGCCGCAGGCCGTGATCTGAAAAAATCGGGGTCGCGGGGCGGCAGCCCCCGCAAAGGAGTGTCAAGTTGGGAATATCTCTCCTTGCGGGGTCTAAGCGACAGAGCCCCATACAAGTATGGCCTCCTGCAGGGTCTAATACAGCTCGGCGCAGGCGTGGGGTTGAGGGGGCAAAGCCTCCCAACATAAAATATTAATTTTAGCATCCAAATTGATGCTAAAAACCGTCGGCAGAGACCTTTAACGTAATAAACATAAACACTAAAGAATAATAGGTGAATTTGTTTTGAATTTGTTTGCGGTAAGGATAGATGGTGAAATTAGTGAGGCTTTCGAAGTTAATGAGGGAGTTCGTCAGGGTTGTTGTCTCTCCCCTCTTCTGTTCATAATTTTTATGGACAAGATTATCAGGCAAGCGAATTTGCAAGGGAATGTGAAGGTGGGGAAGTAATCATGAAAATCCTGGCCTATGCGGATGACTTAACTCTATTAGCAGATAATGCCAAGGATTTGCAGGAGAATTTAGACTGCCTGAATGCTGCATGTGAGGAATACGGCATGAAAATAAGTGTCAGTAAAACTAAAGGTATGCATATTGGCAAATCCCGGAAGGATGTAGTTTGCAGTTTAAATGGGGAGCAGTTGGAACAGGTCTCTGAGTTTAAATATTTAGGAGCCATTTTTTCGGAGAATGGCAAGTTAGTTAGGGAATTTGAAGAAAGGAGAAGAATGGGAAATGCAGTGGCCAGTCAGTTGAGGTCGTAGGTGTTCAACAAAAAGGAGTTAAGTAGTGGCACAAAGCTAGCTATTCACAGGTCAATCTTCAGACCAACGATTTTATACGGTAGTGAAAGTTGGGTGGACTGCGGATACCTTGTGCATGACCTGGAGGTTTCTGATATGAGGGTTCTTAGGAGCATAGCAAAAGTAAATCGGAGGGAACAGTGGGACAATCATATTAGGAACGACGACATCAGGGAAAACTTAGGGGTTACATCAGTGGAAGAGGCGGCAAGGATTAGTCGTCTGCGGTGGTACGGGCACGTTCAGAGGATGGGTAATAGCAGGCTACCAAAGAGGATATTGGATGCTCAAGTCCCGGGTGTGCGTCCCAGGGGTAGGCCAAGGAGAAGGTTTATAGACTCAATTAAATCCGATTTAGAAGTTAGGGGACTTTCTCTAGGCGAACAAACCATCTCCTTGGCACAGGATAGGGGGGTATGGAGAAGGGTGGTCCATGATCAGTAGTAAAGACCTCACACCGAAAGGTACAAACGGTCTATAACGTGTGATGATGATGATGATGATGATGATGGTGAATTTGTTCATTAATTTGGATGCGAGCCCCTCTCCCCCATCGTGCTTTTTCGTACGCTTTCAGACAACCCCCCTCCCCCCATAGGAGCGTACGTACTTTATGGTACTTTGGTATATCTCTAGTTCGTACACCCGCAACGTTTGCATTCAAGATCCTCTTTGGCAGCTTGCGAGGCAGCTTGTTATTGCCTACTTTGAACATGTCCAAATCAGCGCGGACGGCTAACCTTTGCCGCTTCTTCCACCGACAAAAATCCCAAATTTTCCATAATTCCAATTTTCCATAATTCGTTGCAAATATGGACATCAAAAAAATATTTTTTTAAATTTGGTTATGTTTGACTTTTGATTCCGGCGAAAAAATCCTCAATTATTTTATGATGAAAGTGAGCCAGGAAGGTGTAGAATGATCATAAAATAGATGCTTTCCGACGACCTTTTAGTGAAAAATAAACTTTTGAGAGAAATATTCTTTGCTTGAAAGAAAAACACAGAGAAAATGAACCTATCGGAAGCGAATTCGTAAATCATAATCCCATGACTTACAATAAACCTGCGGATGTAATCTTAATCGAAAACGTCATTAGTCAAACACTTTCAACTTAGTTAGTTGCAAAGGACACCTCTTAATTAGCCCTTGTAATATGTTATTGATACTTATCCCTTACAATAACTCAAACAAAAAATAATCCACCCTCAAAACACCAACTACAAAATACGCAATCTCTTATTCAACAATGCATACAAAACATCACTAAATCGAGGTTTTTATTTTTCATTTATAAATTTGAGGCGGGTGCATTTATGTGGTCGAGATTTATATTGACAGATGTTTCCCCTCGGGGCATACGGTATAACAACACTAACATTCAGTAGGCATTGCAGTATCAACACACAGCATGGGGTGTCTATATATATTAGCCAAAACTAAAGTACTAACTGGAAAACTACAAGTTGCTGGTATACATATCCAAAACGTATCGAGATCCGTACTCTTCCGATAGATGAAAAATAACATAAAATTTTATATAAAAAGGAAATATAATTGGTTTGTTGTGTCATCTCGAATTATGATCTCATATGGTGACATAATCTATTTTATCTGGATTCGAATATGTCGTACATGATTGAGGGTATTTCTTCCAAGCAGAAGGGATGTTGGAAAAAAATTTGTTAGATTTAAATAAAATTTCCGAAAAATGTTTTCCAAATTTCAAGTGTAATTGGATATTCAAACTAATATATTGTGTTGACGCCTTGAGCTACAAGAGTAAAAACAAATAACATTTCTTAGAAGTTAAAAAAAACTCAATGCAATAATTCTGTCAATGTAGTTATTTGTGTATCATTTCTGTACGGAAGCTAATCTGAAACCATATTCGTCTAAATTAGGTAGCATCTTAAAAGGAAATGTTTTTAAAGTTAGCGCCAAGCATAAGATGTACGCTTTCACACAAAGAAACAAATGTCCATAAATTTGAGAATGAAAATAGCAAAAGTCTGCTACATAAACCAATAATCAGTTTATCACAGATAAAATTGAAAAGAAGAGAAAAATCGAATAAGATGATGGCCATAAATTGTTCTAAATCTTTTAGGGATTTATGTTAGCCATGTATTGAAAGAGACTGACCACAACTTTTCATTTTTGGATTAAAGTAAGAAATATGGAAGGAGATTTTTATATTGCAATGCAACTAAGTATTACTATAAAAATACCGTGTTTTTTTCTAGAAATATTGGCAGTATACCACACAACCATTTGTAAATATTATAGAAATAATTCTGAATGAGATATCCACCTGTAGGGCATGGGTTTTTTACGATGGATGAATGGTAAAAAATGATGAAGCATGGGAACACTAGCAATTTATAAGAAAAATTACTTTTTTTTAAATTTTTTGAATTACCGGTGTCAGTTTTTAATTTTACGAGCTTTATTGCTTACAAATTGGATTAAATGTTTGCACAGGAAGCTGTGCATGTATTGTAAACAAATGTTAGAATTCATTCAATACAATAACAATTTTCACTGTAAAACCAGCTGATGCGAATTACATGGTAATTTTAAAAACTGACAATAAGAAAATATTCTTTAAAAAAAAACAAGAAAATTCGTAGCGATGGCAGAAGAAATTTCG